>CAKAOJ020000187.1:142500-147500 GCA_916701645.2 Sebastolobus alascanus
TAATATGCTGGAGCTGCACCATAATCACACTATCCGTTTCCACTGCAGCCTCACGGCAGGCGGTAACAGAGCTGCAACACTGTGGTCTTTCTTTGGAGCAGAACCAATCGGTGATGGTCTCCACGCTCAACACAGCTACGCCATCACCGTGCAGTGATTGGCTTAACGTGTGTGGTCATAGATACAGACCAGCCGAGAGTCCAACTGTATGGAAATCCAACATTACACATCAAAGCTGGCGTGTCCCAGTTCAGCGTAGCGCTCATCTCCTGCTGCAGCCTGCTTCACAAACTGTATAAGGTCAATGCACTTCACATATATTCACGGAGGACCGGACCCCAGTTATGAGAGAATATGGAAGTTAATGAATTTCACTGCATATCGACAGTAAAATAAAACTGTGCATGGGTGCAGTGTTTAACACACTGTGGTGAAGGAGTTCTGCACAATAATAACTGAGTAAAGGTTACCATGACATACTCCAGCTGCTTTGTCTTCAGACAGTTCACTATCTTCTCATCTCCATGGCAACACACTTTGTTTCAAGGTTATAGGTAACAAAGCAGCATTTTATAATTATACTACAGACATTCCATTATGTTCCACACATTTAGTACATTCCCCATTTTTTTGTCATAAGATTTACTATAAGGAAAATTAAACAATATAAGTAACCCAACTTCATCATCTCCAGCATGAGCACAATACCTCTGTTCAAATACACTCACTCCTTTACTATACATGTTGCTATATGTCGAAAATGATAGTCTTCTGTTTGTTTCTTAAGTGAAGTGCACCTCCTCCTGAAGAAATGTTCCCAACGCTATGCAACAACCTGATCCATCACCATTTACATCACATTGAAGCATATTTTTACCATTTTCTTCTGTTTTACACACATAACCACAGTGAATGTGTGTTGGGCTCTGAGCACTGCAACGTGGGAAACCAACACTTAAAGCTCTTTTTTATGTTTGTGTCCAGTACTACATATACTGCATATCCATACAGTACTATACTGCATATCCATACAGTACTATACTGCATGTCCATACAGTACTATACTGCATGTCCATGCAGTACAGTACTGCATGTCCATGCAGTACTATACTGCATGTCCATGCAGTATAGTACTGTATGGACATGCAGTACTATACTGCATGTCCATGCAGTAATACATATACTGCATGTTCCTGTATATCCACAGCTTGAATTTTCAAACTTTGAGGACTTTTCAGAACACTCCCCTCATCCTGACAGTAGAGTGTTTCCTCCTCCTTCCTTCCTCAGGAGAAATGAAGGTTGTAAATGATGAATGAAGTGAAAAGCATCTCATCTGTCAGTGCTAATATCTCAGCGAGCCAACAGAGGCCGTGCAGGAACCAACAACACAACGCTCCCTGCTACATCACCAGAAGAAAAAAGACTCTTCATCATCTCCTAAACTAATCTAGAAAAACTCTTCAGTGTTAAATTCAATGCAAAGAGGCAGAGAAATATTTACCAATTAGGGTTGAACAGTTAATTGTATATAATGATAAAAACGACTCATTTCCTTCGGCCTCCTTTGTGAGCAGTCAAACAGAGGAGTTCTTCCACTACATTTTATGCATAATGTGGAGTTTGGAGGTTTTTTACTCCATCACACAGAGGATGACGTCCCAAAGACGGAGCAGGTTCATGCTTTTGACAAGTGGTTCAATATTTAACGACGGAGTGTGGATGAAGTGGAAGAGATTCCCTCTTTGTAGCGTTGAAAGCCTTTAAAGTCAGCGAGCCTCACAGAGCTGATAAATTCATTCCTCTGCTGGAGTGCTACTGAGATTTCCATCAAGTTGTGAATTAAACATACAGTGACAGAGGGGGGGGACAGAAACTTTTGAAACACTGCAGACAGAAAATGTCAATTACCAGAGTTTCCATTCTGTAAGTCTGACTGACTGGATGTAGACTGTGTGTCTCAATCTGCCACTGAACATAACGGAAAGCTGCAGCTCTCCTCTGATCTGTTCACTTCCTGATTTTATGTCTTTTTAACATCACTTTGTAACTTGTTGTTGGACTATAAATGCTACTGTATATTAATAAAGTTATTAAAGCTGTGCAGAGCTGTGTGCAGCCAACTCTCTGAAGCTCATGTGAAGAGTTAAGCTGAACAACTAAAAGTCATTTTAAATCAGCAGCAAGTTCCAACCTCTAATATTTCTTCTTTGTTCCTCGTCATCCTTTTCTGAGTTTGAGCCGACAGTGATGCTCATCTCAAGCCATCATCTGGTCCCTCCTTCTGTATCCTCCTTTCTTTCTTTTGTCTTTACTAGTGTCTCTTTCTTTCCTTCCTTTCAGTTTTTACCTATTCATTCTCATTTTCTATGATCAACAGGTTCCCTCTTTACTATTTAGTTTTCCATCACACTCCTCCTCCTCTCCTGATGTCTCTCTCTCTCTCTCTCTCTCTCTCTGTATCATCATCTTCATACATATTTGTATAGTTGATGTTGTTTTTGCACAATCTTGTGAGCATTGCCACTTTACATTTCACTGCACATCCTGTATGAGTACGTGACAAATAAAACTCTAGAATCTTGAATCCTCCGATCTGTGAGTGGCTCCTCCCCTAACCCTTACCCCAAAAGGAAAACAGAAAGTATCCCATAGAGGGGGGGGATCGGTTCTCCAGTTACACCCGTGACCTGCAGCAGCCCAGATGGAGAAGATAAACAGACGAATCGTTCTGTGTGAGGCTGACATCACTGAGTTAATGTGAGGACACATACAGCACACACCCCGAGTCCAACACACACTGATCTGAAGTCAGGAGAATATGAGGAGAATATCTGAGAGCTTCCAGAAATGTTTGGGAATGGAAGACGAGCCGTTCCTCGGGAGAGACGATACTAACTCAACAGGCCACAGATGGAAAAGTCAATAATGATGTTTCATATGTTTATTTTTTCTGCTGATAAAAGTAATATCTGCAGGATGGCTGTGGTCTATGGTGAGTAAGAGACAGAAAGACGGACCGGCTCAGTCTCCGTCCTCCATCAACAACACTGTGATTAAAGGACCAGCTGATGTTTGCCCTCCTTTTCTTGTCTTTTCCATCCTCTTCTCTGAGATCAGTCTCAAACACAGTGAGGGAATAAACAGCACCTGGCCTTCAGCTGGGATAGAAACATAGTTTATCCTCAAGGACAGTGTGTATACGGATGATATGGAAGACCAAGGCTGACAAACAGACCAAACATCACCATCAGCTGGTCTTTGCTCCCTTTACTCACAATCCAAACATACTGTTCTCTGTCTGACTCCTTAGCTCTATCTCACTGAACATAGAATAATAATATCCTCAACACGGTGCAGTTGTAGCCAACTCGGACATTTCTTCACTGAGAGAAACAGTAAAAAAGGGCGAGGTTAAGTTCTTGGTCAGCAAAACAGATAAACGTGGTGGCAGGAGCACGTTTGGAGAAGATCTTTGTGCTCATGACACGATGCTGACACAAGAAGGTCAAAAACATCACATTGTGCAAATCCAATGAAAGTAATTATCCTAAAATGCCAACGTTCCCGTCTTCAGAGCTTTGTCCGGAGAACAGTGTGCTAATTTTAGACGAGTAACTAACAAGTCCTTCAAACTACACAATAAAATACAATGCTTCTTAAAAACATCCCATATGGGTGTTTCTGATCTGACCCCTATTGGTAGGTAGTTTCTTCTTTAAAAAATGATCCATTGAGACTTTCGACCCGAGAATAGCAGCTACAGCCGCTCAGCAAGCGGCCCACAATGCACTCTGGTAACATTCAGTTCCAACATTCAGAGTCCATCCTCACCTCCTCCGTCTCCATCTGCTGCGCTGCTGTCACAGCATATCATTCACTCTGCTGAGAGGGTACAGGACCTGGACTCCTCCGGGACCTGGACCCCTCCAGGACCTGAACCCCTCCAGGACCTGGACCCCCCTCCAGGACCTGAACCCCTCCAGGACCTGAACCCCTCCTGGACCCTGAGGCGGGTAGGAAAGATTGTGGCACAGAGTCTCTGACGCCCCCCCCCCTCTGGTAGGAGGCTGCAGTCCATCAGGTCCAAAACTTCACACCACAAAAACACCTTCTCTCCATCTGCAGCCGGCCTCATCAATAAGGTCCAGGACTGACCCGGACCCCCCCACTGACCCGGACCCCCATCCCCCCCCATAGACACAGAGCATCTGACAAATCTACCATCTCTGAACAGAACTGCACATATTCTACATACATTATACTGTCAACTATATATTTGCTTTAGAGTTTAAGATAAACTTTATCCATGTTCCTCCACACATAAACACATACTCTGTTGTGGTGTTTCCGGCAGTATTCACTGTGTTCAGCTTACATTAAATCAGTATTCACTGTGTTCAGCTTACATTAAATCAGTATTCACTGTGTTCAGCTTACATTAAATACAAACTGGAAGCAGATCAGGAACCACAGCATCTTTTTCACTGCAGTAACTCTGAGCAAGGCCGTGTGAGATGAGTCTGTCCTCTGAAGGACATCCGGCCTCAGACACACAACAAACTAAACTCGGATACACACTTCCTGTCCAAGGACACCATGTTTGTCTTCTGTGTGCTGTATGTTGATATCCCCCCCCCCCCCCCCCCCCCCCTCAGGAGACCTGTATCATAAAAATGATGATTGAATTTGTGCTCATTCAAAGACAGTGTGATGAAATGCTGAATCAGTTATTTTTTATAATCAAGAGGTCTTTGTTTACCCGGAACAAAAGGGGAATAAATAACAGCAGAAACTAAATAAACAAAAACATCTGTATCGGCTATCGGCCAAATTATTCATTTAAACATCGGTATTGGCTATCGGCCAAATTATTCCTTTAAACATCGGTATTGGCTATCAGCCAAATTATTCCTTTAAACATCAATTTCAGCTATCGGCCAAATTATTCCTTTAAACATCGGTATCGGCTATTGGTCAAATTATTCATTTAAACATCG
>CAKAOJ020000187.1:152500-207500 GCA_916701645.2 Sebastolobus alascanus
AGAGGTCAAGAGTCTTGTTTCTGTCTACCTGACTGCCTGTCTCTCTCTCTCTCCATGTAAGGCTGCGAGTCTGTGGAGACATGTCAGCTTTAATGGATTCTACTGTATATACACACAGTGAGCAGCAGGTCAGTGAAACAGACTACGGGCGGGGGGGGAAATGAAACAGACTACGAGGGGGGGGGACGGAAAAGCCTATTAATGAATTCAAACTCCTGATTCCACTCAATCCCCCATCAGTCAGTGAAATGCAGATGTCACAGGACGCTGTGATGGTGGTTGATCTGGTGTTTCTACTGAACTTTATGTTGTGTTTCAGCCGTGGAGAAGGACGCTGTGTGTTCTTATCAACAAAAGCAAACCTCTACACCGGCCTGTCAAAATAAAGACTCCTAACTTTGAAGTAAGTGTACCACCACTGCAAAGTCAACAAACAGGAAACCACTCAGGATGAGTGTTGAAGCTAATGCTAATGCTAAAGTTCCTTAAGCTGCAGCTTCTCTTATTGCCACTACTGCATATGTCTGGGTGACAATACTGCCCGAACTGTGTCAGAGGAGTGATGTATATACAGTATCAGGTGTTTCAGATTCTAAGGCTTGTTTAGTTCATCTCGGATCAAATATTTCCAGATCTCAGGCAGCTTTAGACTTAATGTGTTTAACAATGACACATTGAACAGTTTGCCCTGTTTTGATAAATGACTAAAGGGTATTGAAATAGGTCAGCTATAGGTATAGGTATAGGTAAGGTATTGAAATAGCATTGCCTTGGTATCTGTACCAAATCTCAGGTATAATGTTGGCACCAGGATCAATGACACTAATGACCACTATATGCTGGCTCAAAAACTGTGTTGAAGTGAATGGAAAACCCCAAAACTCCCACTGCAGTCTGTTCCAGAGTTCATTCATTCTGTGAGCCGGCTGTGTGTGCACGGTAATCAGCTCCCCGCGGCGAGCGTCCATCATGTGACTCCTCTAGTCTTAAACAGCCCTAAATATAGTTATGCTCCACTTCTCCCTCCGGGAGGCGGAGTGAGAGTGAACAAAAAGAGATTAGCAAATTAGCATCTAAATCATCTCTGCTCTCTGATGGTCTGTGTTTACTCCTCTCTCTGCAACGCTGAATCTCTCTGGACGACAGAACTACAGAGGCAGAACGCAACGCTGAATCTCTCTGGACGACAGAACTACAGAGGCAGAACGCAACGCTGAATCTCTCTGAACGACAGAACTACAGAGGCAGGATGCAACGCTGAATCTCTCTGTACGACAGAACTACAGAGGCAGAACGCAACGCTGAATCTCTCTGGACGACAGAGCTACAGAGGCAGGACGCAACGCTGAATCTCTCTGTACGACAGAGCTAACGAGGCAGAACAAAACGCTGAATCTCTCTGGACGACAGAACTACAGAGGCAGGATGCAACGCTGAATCTCTCTGTACGACAGAACTACAGAGGCAGGACGCAACGCTGAATCTCTCTGGACGACAGAACTACAGAGGCAGAACAAAACGCTGAATCTCTCTGGACGACAGAACTACAGAGGCAGGATGCAACGCTGAATCTCTCTGTACGACAGAACTACAGAGGCAGAACAAAACGCTGAATCTCTCTGGACGACAGAGCTACAGAGGCAGGATGCAACGCTGAATCTCTCTGTACGACAGAACTACAGAGGCAGAACAAAACGCTGAATCTCTCTGGACGACAGAACTACAGAGGCAGGATGCAACGCTGAATCTCTCTGTACGACAGAACTACAGAGGCAGAACAAAACGCTGAATCTCTCTGGACGACAGAACTACAGAGGCAGGATGCAACGCTGAATCTCTCTGTACGACAGAACTACAGAGGCAGAACAAAACGCTGAATCTCTCTGGACGACAGAACTACAGAGGCAGGATGCAACGCTGAATCTCTCTGGACGACAGAACTACAGAGGCAGGATGCAACGCTGAATCTCTCTGGATGACAGAACTACAGAGGCAGGATGCAACGCTGAATCTCTCTGGACGACAGAACTACAGAGGCAGGATGCAACGCTGAATCTCTCTGGATGACAGAACTACAGAGGCAGGACGCAACGCTGAATCTCTCTGGACAGAACTACAGAGGCAGGATGCAACGCTGAATCTCTCTGGACAGAACTACAGAGGCAGAACGCAACGCTGAATCTCTCTGGATGACAGAGCTACAGAGGCAGGATGCAACGCTGAATCTCTCTGGACGACAGAGCTACAGAGGCAGGATGCAACGCTGAATCTCTCTGGATGACAGAACTACAGAGGCAGGATGCAATGCTGAATCTCTCTGGACGACAGAACTACAGAGGCAGGATGCAACGCTGAATCTCTCTGGACAGAACTACAGAGGCAGGATGCAACGCTGAATCTCTCTGGACAGAACTACAGAGGCAGATCGCAACGCTGAATCTCTCTGGACGACAGAGCTACAGAGGCAGGATGCAACGCTGAATCTCTCTGGACGACAGAGCTACAGAGGCAGGATGCAACGCTGAATCTCTCTGGATGACAGAACTACAGAGGCAGAACGCAACGCTGAATCTCTCTAAGAGAGTCAGAGAAGGAAAATACGGAATTTATGAAAAGCATGTTAACATTTCGGCATGTTCACGTTTGCTCTTTAATAGCTGGACATGGATGGAATCTTAGAGTCAGTCCTGTCAAACATCTCCTTCCCAAGACTAGGCTGGACTAGGACGAAGTGTAAGAAGGGATCAAGGGAGGTTTAAGGGAAAGGAAACATAATAAATACCTTCAAAAAGTAGCGTTGAACAATTTGTATGCTGCACTGTGATAAACAGTATCTGGAGTAGCCAGCCAGCTGCCCGTTCTAATGTCTTTATTCCATCATATACACTGATCTTCATCATTGCATATTTTATTGAGTTTAGCTGCCTGATTGTAAACACGTAGTGAATTATTGTAAAGGAGGATCAGGCTTCTTGTGTGTTTTAGCCCACACAGTCTGTAAATAGTTATTCATTTTTAAAACAACTCCTATTCCTGACTGATCAGAACTTTTATAATTAAGAATCATTAGACCGATGTTTGACTTAAAACTATGGAATTTCACATCATTTGGGACCATTAGGCTAGTTAGATAATTATTTAATTATTTACTCATATCACAGCCTTCATCTGAACATTTATAACTTCAGGAAAATGTTTGCCCGGTAAAAACATATTCTGTAAATCTTAAAACTTTGAAATGTTTTATTAACTTTATCTGTTCACAAATTAAAAAAGAAGTTATGCTGAACAGTTCACTATTTAATTATTATTATAAGTGCGCGAGCCCCCCACCCCCCCGCCCTTTGCACCGTCTGCTGGGGCAGAGAAGAGGACCGGTACTGTGTACTGGTGAGAACTGGACCACTGGCAGGAGAACAACCTCTCAGCTGATTGTGCGCTCACACACAGAGCATGTCGGGAAGGACTGAAAGAACTCAATCATCAGCCCAGAGTCAGTTTAGAGGGTCGATCTACCTGTTCTACGGGCCAGTTAGACAACAAAAAGACATGCATCAGATCTGAGCACCTGGGCAGAAACCCGTTATAGTCAAAAAACCCAATGTCTTACCTGGTGAGGAGGTGTGATGAGTCGTACAGCAGATGGACATGGAGAGAGAGAAGACAGGAAGAGAATCTGTTAGCTGCTGTGTTTTACAGAAATACGCTGTTAAAGCATCCGGACAAACATTCATTAATTCAACAGTAAAAACCTCCCAGGACCTCCTGGTGTTACAGGTGCTGAAGGATGGATATTTCCTTCAACAGGAGTCATCTTTAAAGGAACAGTGTGGAACATTTTGGGGGATCTGTTAATGGAATATAATATTCATAACTATGTTTTCATCAGTGTATAATCATCTCAAACTAAGAATCATGTTTCCGTTAGCTAGAATGAGTCCTTCATGTCTCCATAGGGAGCAGATCCTCTTCACAGAGTCCTCCATGTTTCTACAGAAGCCCAGAACGGACAAACCAAACTCTGGTTCTAGAGAGAGACTTTCCTGTTTCTCTGTTACCTGAAGGCCACTGTAGTTCTCCGTAGTTCTCCGTCACGCTGGTGAAACTGAGGTAACGTGAGCCTCAGAGAGTTAAACCGTGGTACCGCCAGCCGCCGTCTGACTTCCATTGCTCCTAAAGTAGTGTTATTATGGTATGGATGGCCTCTGAGCGAGGCCAATGGCGTTTACGGTTTAACACTCAGCAACTCACGTTACATCAGTCTTGGAGAGGAAGGAGTGAGTGGAAAGGGATTCAGTTACAATCTGTAACCACAGAACTAGAATTCACCAATCCTTCAAACTGGACCTTTAGAGAAGGAGTTTGATATTTGGGGATTTTTTTGCTTTCTTGTTGAGAGTTAAGTGAGAAGATTAACACCACTGATCAACACCTCTAAACTGTTGTGTTCAGACCTTGTTTTTGATCGGAGTAAACAAATGAGATATAATGTTTGAAGTTTATTTCCCAAAAAGTGGAAATATTCCCTTTAACCATACTTCAAAACACCTCCCTGCTTTGGGTCAGATAAAGTGTTTGTTCTGTTGTGGCACTAATTCTACGCAGGCCAACATGTTTATTGAAAAAACGAGAGCTGAATTATGTTTTACTTTTTATCGCTGGACATCTTCTGCAGCAGGAATGCTACAGTCATTTTATTTCCAGCCTACAGACACTAGAATGAATGTAAGTTAACGGTCCGGTGCCTGATACAGGACGAACACATCCAAAGTGAAGAACATCTCCAGTGTTCTGGCTGTCAGCTCCTGGCTCTGAGAGAGAGAGGACACTTGGCAGAGACGAGGTCCAACGAAGCCAAGACTGTCTTCATATACTGTAAACAGTCAACCAAGAATACACACAGCACAATAAAGCAGAAACTCTTCTACAGAGCTTTGGCAGCGTGTGAGGCTGAGTAGATGAAGGCAGAGAGAAATGTCCTCAGCAGAAGACATGCTTCACAGAGAGAGACGTCCTCAGCAGAAGACATGATTCACAGAGAGAGAAGTCCTCAGCAGAAGACATGATTCACAGAGAGAGACGTCCTCAGCAGAAGACATGCTTCACAGAGAGAGACGTCCTCAGCAGAAGACATGCTTCACAGAGAGAGACGTCCTCAGCAGAAGACATGCTTCATAGAGAGATGTCCTCAGCAGAAAACATGATTCACAGAGAGACGTCCTCAGCAGAAGACATGCTTCACAGAGAGACGTCCTCAGCAGAAGACATGCTTCACAGAGAGACGTCCTCAGCAGAAGACATGCTTCACAGAGAGAGACGTCCTCAGCAGAAGACATGCTTCATAGAGAGATGTCCTCAGCAGAAAACATGATTCACAGAGAGACGTCCTCAGCAGAAGACATGCTTCACAGAGAGACGTCCTCAGCAGAAGACATGCTTCACAGAGAGACGTCCTCAGCAGAAGACATGATTCACAGAGAGAGAAGTCCTCAGCAGAAGACATGCTTCATAGAGAGAAACGTCCTCAGCAGAAGACAAGCTTCACAGAGAGAAACGTCCTCAGCAGAAGACATGCTTCACAGAGAGAGAAGTCCTCAGCAGAAGACATGCTTCACAGAGAGAGACGTCCTCAGCAGAAGACATGATTCACAGAGAGAAACGTCCTCAGCAGAAGACATGATTCACAGAGAGAGACGTCCTCAGCAGAAGACAAGCTTCACAGAGAGAAATGTCCTCAGCAGAAGACATGCTTCACAGAGAGAGACGTCCTCAGCAGAAGACATGCTTCACAGAGAGAGACGTCCTCAGCAGAAGACATGATTCACAGAGAGAAACGTCCTCAGCAGAAGACATGCTTCACAGAGAGAAACGTCCTCAGCAGAAGACATGCTTCATAGAGAGATGTCCTCAGCAGAAGACATGCTTCATAGAGAAACGTCCTCAGCAGAAGACAAGCTTCACAGAGAGAGACGTCCTCAGCAGAAGACATGCTTCACAGAGAGAGCAGAGCCAGGTTTCTGTGGATGTGTGGAGTATCCAGAGGCTCTGGACAGAACCTCTCTAAAGTCCTCCTCTTCTCTCCTTTGTGTTCTTCTCCTCTGCATCACTATTGTGTCGCTGCCCACTCACAGATTTACCATCTTACATAAAGTCATTAGTACAGGTGGTTCATTGATGCTGTGAACGATGTTTAGATTTCCTCTCTGCTTCTCTTCGTTCCTCTGTTTCTCTGCCTACTACAGATTTACTCTCTTATGTAAAGTCATCAGTAAAATGTCCCTTTTCACCGTGTTTAGACACCCACGCAGGAGTCCGGCCTGAGAGGAATATGTAGTACTGATGGAAGACAAAAGAGCAGGAGGAGGTGGATAAGGGACCGATTACAGCAGGGAGACATGGGATGAAGAGCCAGAGATAGAGGAAGAGGAGGAAGAGGAGGAAGAGGAGGAAGAGACACTAAGCTGACAGAGAGGAACACTATCATGCTGTTACACAGCCACATTTCTACCGCTTCCTTTAACTCCTTTTCTTCTCTTCCTATTGTTCCTCATCCTCTCATTATAGATGCTCTGCTTCCTTTCTTAACTTTTACTTATTCCACATATTTCTCATATTTCACATCTCTCTCATCTTGCAGTATCAGGTCATTTAATATCTATGGTTTTAAGCTTATATACGCCTGAAGAAAACATGGAAAATCCTATATAGGGTAACTATGGAATTGCTGTGTACCATCGGGCTGTCAAGGAATATTCTACATTTGAATATTAAAAAAAACAAACTGATATTCGAATATGAAGCTTAATATTCGACTGTGAAAAAAAAATAACCAGCAGCACTGCAGCTGTTCTCCTCAGCGCATGACGGGAGGCACACAATGTCAAGCTGAACGAGGAATAATTCAACAACAGCCGAATGATGGCAGAGAACTCAGAGACAGCAGCACGGTGTCCTAACTAATATTCAAAAGTCATTATTGGTCAGTTTTCACAGCCCTACAGCTGAATCAGTGAATAATCAGTGAATGTTTGTAGCTAATAGACCTTTTTCACAGCAGACAGACAGTTGTTAGAGGTTTTTAATAACACGTGGGCTCACTGGAGTAGCTTACTGGGACACTCGGCCTAATGGAACCGGGCCATCATTAATGTTAATCATTCCTCCTGTGCTTTCCCTTCGAATCACCAGACAGAGCTGCAGGACAAAACATGTCCTTGCTTTGAAGTTACACAAGAGGAAGACTATAGCAGGACAGGTTCGGTGGGTCATGGTTCAGCGTCTGAGGGTCTTGTTGTGTCTCTGGTTCAGACCAAAGATCTGGGTTAAGGGTTAGGGTTAGACTAAACCAGGTCAGAACGTTGCAGGTAAAAGTTGCAGCGCTGTGAACCGACCCGGCTCAGCTCCATTCAAGCCGGCTGATGGTGCGACTCAGCTTGTCAAGTTGCCAGTGGCTGATTTCAGAAGGCAAGGCACGTCGGCTGTTTCACCAGCCAATCAGCTCGTAGTGAAGTCAGCTGGTCGAGTCAGTTACAAACTGTCAGCTGGTTGAAAAGGCAAAAAGAGGATCAGCTCAGCCGTGTCTGCTCCATCCATCTTATCGTGTCCTTTCTCTCTGCCAACTCTCACGCCGTGACACGTTTCACAGAGAGAAACTCATTTATAACTGTATTTCTAAGTGAGAGCTCTCTACTGGAGGCTGTGACTGGATACCGTCATGTGACAGCTGACAGATCTGACAGCAGGATAAACAATATGATCCAGATGATGGAGGATATTTAAACCTGTAACCAGCTCAGCTGTGGCTGAAAACTGAGAAGAAAACTAATTCTTAAACATACAGACAAGTACGGGCTAATTACTGGTGTTTGATTCAACATGTTCTATGATTTACTTATTTATTTATTTATCTATTCATATGATGCATTATGTGTCAGCTGTCAGTACTTCCTCTGCTTTTGTTTTTATCTCTTTACCTCCTCCAGTCGACGGTTAGTTGCTGTTCTGTGGCCAGGGTGCGATCAGAGAGAACGGTTCTGTCAGGTTTCACAACGTTGCAGACGGACACATTGTAAGTAGCTGTAAATTTCAACTGGTCTTGTTGCTCATCTCTGGTCTGAACTGGGCTTCGGTCAGTGTGAGAGAACAGTGACCTCACTGCTTTATGTAAATGCTGTTTAAAATGCACTGATTTGATTGGCTGTGTGGAAATGAGTTCTCCATCGACAGCAGTATCTGACTGCTGAGAGAGGCGCCATCATGGAACCAGAACATATCAAATAGAAATGCAAAGGAGAAGACACGGTGACTCAGAGCAGATATCTATGTTTTATCACATTAAAATATAAAAGCAGATGATTTATGCTGATATGATGTCACTGTTTTTATCTTTGATTCCAAAAGGAGCGCAAGATTACAACTGAAGATTTTTTAAATCACACACTCCCACAGTGTACTCGTGTGTGTGTGTGTGTGTGTGTGTGTGTGTGTGTGTGTGTGTGTGTGTGTGTGTGTGTGTGTGTGTGTGTGTGTGTGTGTGTGTGTGTGTGTGTGTGTGTGTGTGTGTGTGTGTGTGTGTGTGTGTGTGTGTGTGTGTCTCAGCATATTGAATACAAACAATAGACCAGCACAGCTGCATTCAGGTTCCCTACCAAGCGTGGGCTGAACTGAAGATCATCTTTGTAGAAGCATCAACACGTTTCATTCTTTCTCTGCTAGATGTGTTACAGCAGCTTTACTATGCTTATTCCCACCATATATTACTGCACATGTGGCCTAACACGATTAGCCTGAACAACAATAGCACATGTTTTTAGTTCAGTTCGTGCACACACACGAGGCTCCGTGTAGGCCGGGAAGCAGAACATACTACAAATGGTTTAAGCTTAATTGTTGGTTCTCTCCGGAGACAAACCGACCTTTGGGTCAACAATGTCAGCAGATAGTTTCTGTCTGATGCACCGTCTGATGCACCGTCTGATAAACCGTCCGATGCACCGTGCACCGTCTGATGCACCGTCTGATGCACCGTCTGATGCACCGTCTAATGCTCCGTCTGATAAACCGTCTGATGCACCGCCTGATACACCGTCTGATGCACCGTCTGATGCACCGTCTAATGCTCCGTCTGATAAACCGTCTGATGCACCGCCTGATACACCGCCTGATGCACCGTCTGATGCACCGTCTAATGCTCCGTCTGATAAACCGTCTGATGCACCGCCTGATACACCGCCTGATGCACCGTCTGATGCACCGTCTGATGCACCGTCTGATGCACCGTCTGATGCACCGTCTGATAAACCGTCTGATGCACCGTCTGATGCACCGTCTGATGCACCGTCTGATAAACCGTCTGATGCACCGTCCGATGCACCTTCTGATGCACTGCCTGATAAACCGTCCGATGCACCTTCTGATACACCGTCTGATGCACCGTCTGATGCACCGTCTGATAAACCGTCTGATGCACCGCCTGATACACCGTCCGATGCACCTTCTGATACACCGTCTGATAAACCGTCTGATGCACCGTCTGATGCACCGTCTGATGCACCGTCTGATAAACCGTCTGATGCACCGTCTGATGCACCGTCTGATAAACCGTCTGATGCACCGTCTGATGCACCGTCTGATGCACCGTCTGATAAACCGTCTGATGCACCGTCTGATAAACCGTCTGATACACCGTCTGATAAACCGTCTGATGCACCGTCTGATGCACCATCTGATAAACCGTCTGATGCACCGTCTGATGCACCGTCTGATGCACCGTCTGATAAACCGTCTGATGCACCGTCTGATGCACCGTCTGATGCACCGTCTGATGCACCGTCTGATAAACCGTCTGATACACCGTCTGATGCACCGTCTGATACACCGTCTGATACACCGTCCGATACACCGTCCGATACACAGTCCGATGCACCATCTTTGGACCTTACTGGGAAACTATTTACATTCACAAACAAATGACATCAGAAGCTCCTCCAGCTCTGGTTTTACACCTGTGTTCACCACATAAGCTATACATCCATTAGCTAACCCAACTAGCACGGTTAGCTAACACAATTACTTTATTAACCCCCAGGGGGAAAGTCACACACACAAAGGCCCAAAGTACACACACACACACACACACACACACACACACACACACACACACACACACACACACACACACACACACACACACACACAAAGAGGAGCTATAGGCGTGCAGTTGCAGAGATGTCCCAGTGACATACTGTATCCTGTTACAGCTGTACCAAAAGGAGTAAGGGAGTTTGGGGATCCTAATGAGTCCACTGATTACTAACATTAGTTTTCCACCATTCTGCGTGCTGAGCGGCAGCTCTGTTCCCACAATGCACTGCTACACAGAGACAGAGCTACTACAGTGCCACTGCACTGGGTCCAACTTGTTAAAAGTGAGCCCAAGGGCATTTAGTACGTTACTGAGAGAAAAGGAAATGACCCAATTTATCTCTGACACTGTTTCTTTATCAAGCAGGAAAGATTGGAGAGGGAGGGATGGAGGGATGGAGGGATGGAGGGAGGGAGGGATGGAGGGAGGGATGGATGGAGGGAGGGAGGGATGGAGGGATGGAGGGAGGGAGGGAGGGAGGGAGGGAGGGAGGGATGGAGGGATGGAGGGATGGAGGGATGGAGGGATGGAGGGAGGGAGGGATGGAGGGATGGAGGGAGGGAGGGATGGAGGGATGGAGGGAGGGAGGGATGGAGGGATGGAGGGATGGAGGGATGGAGGGAGGGAGGGATGGAGGGATGGAGGGATGGAGGGATGGAGGGATGGAGGGAGGGAGGGAGGGAGGGAGGGATGGAGGGAGGGAGGGATGGAGGGATGGAGGGAGGGAGGGATGGAGGGATGGAGGGATGGAGGGATGGAGGGAGGGAGGGATGGAGGGATGGAGGGATGGAGGGATGGAGGGATGGAGGGATGGAGGGATGTAGAGGACATGGAAGTATAGAAACAGTATATAGTTGGATAGCAGGATAGCTAGTTAGCGCTCTATATAATGCTATAGGTTACTGCAGTTACAAGGTAGCTAGATAGTTAGCCAGGCATGCTAATGTTTGCAGCTAATGTTAGAGGTAATAAATGTACTACAGCCCCGTTCACACCTCTTCATCATGTGGAAAACAAAACAAAGCCCGACAGACCTGCGTGCCTCATCACGGCTGCTAAGCTATGATTGGATAATTGCTGTTATCGATATATCGATAAGGATGCAGACAGGAGGTATACTGTATGTCTGTCTGGATGAAATTATTCTATTTTGAACACCAGAAAATGTTTTGATAATTTCTGGAAACATACAGTAGAAATGATGAAAAGCCTTCCTGTTCTCTCATCACAGATATCAGATAATGAAACAGATAACAGATAATCAAACAGATATCAGATAATGAAACAGATATCAGATAATGAAACAGATGATGAAACAGATGATGAAACAGATATCAGATAATGAAACAGATAATGAAACAACCGATTCTTTACAGGCTCATCTTTGCCCTTGTTCTGTTGTTCCTTCTGAAGATCACAAACAGCACCACGCTGCATCGACTCATTTTTCTCATCCAGCGTGTTACAGAACCTGCAGGTCTGCACTTTGTCACTAAGGTTGTCCTTGTTAAATATTATTTATACAATGCGACAGAAGTCATTTATTCCCAGCGGTAGGGGAGGAGCAGAGAAGCTCTCTCTCCATTGTAAATCAGACTGGAAGTGTCTGAACACAGTTAATCTGAGCAGAGATGAGATATGACAGGATCTGAAATGCTCTGTCAAAGATTATGAATGGATTAGTGTGTCTTACACGTGCAGTCGTGAATATTATAGCAAGAAACATGACGGGCATCACTGTACTGCAGTACCGAGCTGAGAGAGCGGGATTACCAGCTCTGCTTTCTGTGATGACTTTACCTCGTCTGAATGACCTCACCTCCTTTCCATTAGTGTGTGTGTGTGTGTGTGTGTGTGTGTGTGTGTGTGTGTGTGTGTGTGTGTGTGTGTGTGTGTGTGTGTGTGTGTGTGTGTGTGTGTGTGTGTGTGTGTGTGTGTGTGTGTGTGTGTGTGTGTGTGTGTGTGTGTGTGTGTGCGCATGCGTGTGTGTGGCAAACTGCTAGTTATGTCTAATGAAATCTAAGAGCTTGCAATATTCTCCCAGCACTCTGCTCTGCCTGCTGGTGTGTTACGTGTTTAGACTCCAGTATTAGTCACATGTTAAACATTCATTCATTTCATTCATTATCTGTAGCCGCTTATCCCATTCAGGGTTGCGGGGGGGGGGGGGGCGCCTTCACCCAGCTGACACTGGGTGAAGGCGGGATACGGGGTTCACCCTGGACAGGTGAAGGGGGGGTTCACCCTGGACATGTCTACAGCCTATCATAGGGCTCACAGAGACAGACAACCATTCACACCTACAGGACATTTAGAGTCAACAGTTAACCTGCATGTCTTTGGACTGTGGGAGGAAACCGGAGAACCGGAGAAAACCCAGGCTAACACGGGGAGAACACGCTAACACGGGGAGAACACGCTAACACGGGGAGAACACGCTAACACGGGGAGAACACGCTAACACGGGGAGAACACGCTAACACAGGAGAACATGCTAACTCCACACAGAAGGACCCCGAGCCGGGTTTGAACCTACGACCCTGTAGCTGTGACCCCTCGTAGGATTCATTGTGTCTCCCCCCTCTCTATAATGTCAGGCTTTCTGCCTTCGTATGTTTCTGTCCACAGAAAACAAGCTCTCATCAGGCCATTCACCCTCTTACAGTCGTCCCTCCTTCTTCTATCTTCCTTGTCACCCTAAGCCATGTGCTGTCTGCCCAATAAAGCAGAAAGAACAGCAACAGAATCAGTAACTGGGCAACAATCATGCCCACATCCACACAGTTACACCAGTATTATATATAGATATCTGCCCAACACTGCTCCGCTAACTTCATCCGATTTATGGCTTTAGTCTGTGGCAGGGGAACACAATGCTCCATAACACCATAACACCAGCTCCACATCATCCACAGAGAGAGTGTGTGTGTGTGTGTGTGTGTGTGTGTGTGTGTGTGTGTGTGTGTGTGTGTGTGTGTGTGTGTGTGTGTGTGTGTGTGTGTGTGTGTGAAACTTTACTTTAGTGAGTACAGCTGGTCAGTTTAACTGCTGCATATTTAAACAGTCGAACACAGAAACGTCTTTTGTGTTTCCACAGCCTGATTGTGGAGCCATCTACTGCTTTTAAATTCATAATCATAAACCAAACGTAATCCTCTCCTGACTCCAGAGCAGCGGGCTCACCTCCTAAATCCTATTCATGTTATCCATTTGTTTGTTTTGCACACACACAAACACACACATAGACACAATGAAGAGCTCAGATTGGGAACGCTGGCTGGCAGCTGCTAGTGTGGATTGAGAGACTTTCATCAGCTTGGCACAGAACAGCTCAGATCCCCTCCATCATTGTGATGGTGGGCAGCCTCAGTACCAGATTACTCTGCAGCCTGCCGGCAGGATGATGGAGATGAGCCTGCAGAGAGGAGAGAGGGCAGAAAGCCATCTCCAAAGCACACTTGGATTAGCCTGCTAGCCCACTGCTGCAGGACTGTGGTAGTAAACTAAAATAAGAATAATAATAATAATAAAACCTCGGCAGAAACAAAGTATTGGGGACACTGTTGGGGGAAAAAGTCTGAACATGTGCACATGCTACAGTTACTATTTCACCTTGACATTAAATATTATTATTTTATTCTCAATCTATTATGTATGAAGGACCAAAAGAGTCATGTAAATAGCAATAAAGCATTTAATTGATTATAACTAACTGTATAATAAAAGCAGCCATTAATAAATTTGTTTACAAATTAATTTATTAATCTATGTATAAATGGACTAAATTACAAAGTAATTAATTATTTGACGTTTTAATTGGCAATGAAAAGTTATTATTTATGAAAAGAATGTACAAATGAAATAATAATCCATCGATAAATATTTCAAATTTATAAGTGATTTACAAAAACAACCTAAAACAGTCAATAAGTACATAATTTAAAAATACATTAATGAATTCATGAATAAATAATGGAATTAAATTCATTATTTTTGAAAATGCAGTTTAAAAAGAGAAATAAGTAACTGGATTCACAAATTGATGCAGTGCTCTCATACAGCGGTTACAGCTGATAACGCCGTCGTTGTGGAAGCGTAGCGCCCCCCCCCCCCCCCCTCCAGTTCCAAATATATTGAATAAAATCATACTTGTGAAATTATACTTTTTGTTTAACGTTTCTCATAAAAGTACAACTTCATCTCATAACTGTTTTCTTTTTTTTTTTTTATAAAAAAACAACTTTATATCATGACTTTCTAATATAATTACAACTCAATATTCTCATAATGACTTCTTTCTTATAAAATGATACCTTTATATCTAATACAATTAAATATAATTGTATTTACAAAGTTACAACTGTATTCTCCTAACTGTTAAACATTTTCTTGTTAATTATTCATGTCATTACTTTTTTTTTTAATAAAATTAGGATTTTTTTCATCATGATTTCTGTTTTAAGATATAACCTTATTATATTATGGCTTTTTCTCATAAAATTCCAACTTTGTTTCATGTCAAATTAATTTTTTGCGTATAATTTTAAAGACTATTATGGCTTTATTCTCAACATCTCCACTAGTTTCCCCTGTAGTGGCTCTTTGGTATAAGTCAACCTGAAGGCCCCGGCTGGAGCCTGAGCTCCTGTGATTAGTTGTAACCATCTCTCTGCTCCTGGACATATACTCCATCTAATCCTCCCGACACACAGCGAGCGCCGCAGCACCCAGTGTTTTATTCCTTTCTTTAAATCGCTCCATCTATCTGGGTGAGGAAGCTGGAGGGAGTGAGCGTGAGCAGATGGCAGAGGCAGCGCAGCCACAGCCAACGCAGCAGAAAAGTCCACCTTTCTCTCCAGCAAGCGGCATTAATCACACTTTGCCTCGCACTGACTCGTACTGCTACCAATCAGCCTCAGTGTGAGAGCATAGCAGCACACTGTAACGCGCTGCAACACGCTGCAACACGCTGCAACATGCTGTAACACACTGCAACATGCTGTAACACACTGCAACACACTGTAACACGCTGCAACACGCTGCAACACGCTGCAACATGCTGTAACACACTGCAACACGCTGTAACACACTGCAACATGCTGTAACACACTGCAACACGCTGCAACACGCTGCAACATGCTGTAACACACTGCAACACACTGTAACACGCTGCAACACGCTGCAACACGCTGCAACGCGCTGCAACGCGCTGCAACACGCTGCAGCACTCTGTAACACGCTGCAACACGCTGCAACACGCTGCAACACGCTTCAACACGCTGCAACACGCTGCAACACGCTGCAACACGCTGCAACACACTGCAGCACTCTGTAACACGCTGCAACACGCTGCAACACGCTGCAACACGCTGCAACACGCTGCAACACGCTGCAACACGCTGTAACACGCTGCAACACACTGCAACACCCTGCAACACACTGCAACACACTGCAACACCCTGCAACACACTGCAACACACTGCAACACACTTTAACACACTGCAACACCCTGCAACACACTGCAACACACTGCAACACACTGCAACAACCTGTAACACACTGCAACAAATGTATGTGCAAATGTAACCGATAACCGACCCTCGTTAACCGATTATTAACCGTTAACCGACAAGATTAGTGCGTCTCATGTAGCGGTGCACCAGCTGCAGTGTTTGAGCACAACAGACAACTGAGTCCTCAGTTCACCATCAGGAGAGTTACTGTAGCAGCCACGGTGCTGCGTTCACTGTCTCCAGTTCACCATCAGGAGAGTTACTGTAGCAGCCACGGTGCTGCGTTCACTGTCTCCAGTTCACCATCAGGAGAGTTACTGTAGCAGCCACGGTGCTGCGTTCACTGTCTCCAGTTCACCATCAGGAGAGTTACTGTAGCAGCCACGGTGCTGCGTTCACTGTCTCCAGTTCACCATCAGGAGAGTTACTGTAGCAGCCACGGTGCTGCGTTCACTGTCTCCAGTTCACCATCAGGAGAGTTACTGTAGCAGCCACGGTGCTGCGTTCACTGTCTCCAGTTCACCATCAGGAGAGTTACTGTAGCAGCCACGATACTGCGTTCACTGTCTCCAGTTCACCATCAGGAGAGTTACTGTAGCAGCCACGATACTGCGTTCACTGTCTCCAGTTCACCATCAGGAGAGTTACTGTAGCAGCCACGATGCTGCGTTCACTGTCTCCAGTTCACCATCAGGAGTGTTACTGTAGCAGCCACGGTGCTGCGTTCACTGTCTCCAGTTCACCATCAGGAGAGTTACTGTAGCAGCCACGGTGCTGCGTTCACTGTCTCCAGTTCACCGTCAGGAGAGTTACTGTAGCAGCCACGGTGCTGCGTTCACTGTCTCCAGTTCACCATCAGGAGAGTTACTGTAGCAGCCACGGTGCTGCGTTCACTGTCTCCAGTTCACCGTCAGGAGAGTTACTGTAGCAGCCACGGTGCTGCGTTCACTGTCTCCAGTTCACCGTCAGGAGAGTTACTGTAGCAGCCACGGTGCTGCGTTCACTGTCTCCAGTTCACCATCAGGAGAGTTACTGTAGCAGCCACGATACTGCGTTCACTGTCTCCAGTTCACCATCAGGAGAGTTACTGTAGCAGCCACGGTGCTGCGTTCACTGTCTCCAGTTCACCGTCAGGAGAGTTACTGTAGCAGCCACGATGCTGCGTTCACTGTCTCCAGTTCACCGTCAGGAGAGTTACTGTAGCAGCCACGGTGCTGCGTTCACTGTCTCCAGTTCACCATCAGGAGAGTTACTGTAGCAGCCACGGTGCTGCGTTCACTGTCTCCAGTTCACCGTCAGGAGAGTTACTGTAGCAGCCACGGTGCTGCGTTCACTGTCTCCAGTTCACCGTCAGGAGAGTTACTGTAGCAGCCACGGTGCTGCGTTCACTGTCTCCAGTTCACCGTCAGGAGAGTTACTGTAGCAGCCACGGTGCTGCGTTCACTGTCTCCAGTTCACCGTCAGGAGAGTTACTGTAGCAGCCACGTTGCTGCGTTCACTGTCTGAAGTTCACCGTCAGGAGAGTTACTGTAGCAGCCACGGTGCTGCGTTCACTGTCTCCAGTTCACCGTCAGGAGAGTTACTGTAGCAGCCACGATGCTGCGTTCACTGTCTCAAGTTCACCATCAGGAGAGTTACTGTAGCAGCCACGGTGCTGCGTTCACTGTCTCCAGTTCACCGTCAGGAGGGTTAACGGTTAAACGGTTAATTATAAACATCCCTACCACATCATTAACACAGATTCATTCTGCAGTAGAAAAGTAAAAAGTAGAAACAGTGAGCTAACAGACCAAATCCAAGCTGAGAGCTGAGAATGCCCTCCGTCTGTGAGACACTAACACTTATTACGAGGTGATAAAACAGTATCATCATTCAGTTTTTAGGTGGAGAACACTGAGCAGCGAGCTGAGAGACGGACCTCCTCTCCTCCCCCGGGTTGCTCAGAGTCTGCAACATTTCAAACTCCATTTCCCACAGAGACGTGTTATCAGTCAGCTGAGAAAAAAAAAATCACAAAATCTTACGACTGGGGCAAGAAGAACAAAAATCTGAATTCCAATGTTTTTGTTTTCTATTTGCTTCATCTTTATCTGCTAATCCAATGCTGCACTCGTCCCTTGTTGTGCTTTTGTTCTCCCTCATGTCTGTCTCTGTTAACAATGACCTCCAGTCTGACCCCTCACACAGACACAAAACACCAGTAATGAGGATCCAGGAGGTGCAGCTATAGGCACAAACATCTCCTATAATCATACACTACTCACAGCCATACAATGGAAATAATAGAGGATCCCAGGAGAGGTCACTCAAAGTCATCTCTCTCTATCATCACTGATTTAGGCTGCCTCAGATGGGAAAGTCTATTCATTAACCAAATTAATCAGGTCTCTTTAACACGTACATGTTGCTTTGTAGCAGCTCCAAGGTCAAGTCGTCCATAATGTTTCCATAATAACCTTTCTGCATATTGTAATTCAAGTGTTCTGAGAGATAACTAGATTTCTGCTCCTCCTCATGTCTCTGTTTTCAGGCTTAGGAAATCTAGCCTTTGACGGGAGACTTTGACCAATCACAGGTCATTTCAGAGAGAGAGAGCGTTCCTATTGGCTGTTCATTCAACAGAGGCAAATGTCAATCACTCACAAACTCTGATCAAACGGTCAAACTAGGCAGCGCTGATCAAATATGAATCAATATTCTGCTACTGTAATGACTATTTCTCTCCTCAGATGTTCTCAGAATCATCTTGTAGTGAACTGTTTAGCTGTAACAGCCTGTAGTGCACTGTTTAGGTGTAACAGCCTGTAGTGAACTGTTTAGCTGTAACAGCCTGTAGTGAGCTGTTTAGCTGTAACAGCCTGTAGTGTACTGTTTAGCTGTAACAGCCTGTAGTGTACTGTTTAGCTGTAACAGCCTGTAGTGTACTGTTTAGCTGTAACAGCCTGTAGTGTACTGTTTAGCTGTAACAGCCTGTAGTGTACTGTTTAGCTGTAACAGCCTGTAGTGAACTGTGACGTGGATCTGACAAATTTCACATGATACAATGAAACTTTTAAATGTCACAATGAGACTGTCACAGTGAAGATACAGGTATATGCCACTACCAAGTGTAACATGCCACAGAGAAAGTTCTTCATGTCATTTTAAACTGACCAAACACAGAAAACTCAGTAAAAAGTCAACAGTCTGAAAATGAAAAAAAGAATGAAAATGATTCAGGTACTAACTGACTGATCAGGAAACAGTAAGATTTTGTCATAAACACCTCTAGAGATTGTTGAAACAACAAATAAATATATCTATAATGAATAAAATCTATGTATATAATAATCTAAATCTATGGATACCACTGCAACGTCAGTCGGACAGAGTGAAGACATACGCATGCTTCAAATGAAGTGCTTGTCTGAGAGATTGTTAAGATGCCTTTTCCACTCCGCTCCTCTTTTTCATAGACCTATTTTTGTCTTTTTTAGGGGGGTACAGGGGGTCTTTAGGGGGGTACAGGGGGTCTTTAGGGGGTCTATAGGGGGTCCAGGGGGTCCAGGGGGTCTTTAGGGGGGTACAGGGGGTCTTTAGGGGGTCTTTAGGGGGTCCAGGGGGTACAGGGGGTCTTAAATCAGAAAAAAACATGAATTAATTAATACACACTTAATATGTGAAGGATAGGCAGAGTAGCCATCACATTCATGCAAACACGTAGGTAAAAGACAGTACTGTATATAAGCGTACCGAGTCTCAGTCTTAGGTTGATGTTGCCTTCATCCCCTGGATTAGAGAGTGTTCAGTGAGCCACGGGGGTTACAGGACCGTCTCAACCATGTGATCATATTTAGGATCAGGATCCTAAAAGGTGGAGGCTGCTGGTATTTGTCTAGCATCACAGCTTAGATTCACTCAGCAGTCAAATCCCTCCGAGTTTCGTCGGCCTACATGCAGATATCTGGACGCCTCCGATGAACTGGTGTCAGGTTAAACCGGGTTAGCAGTGTCTTTGGGGCTCTGTGACTCCCTCTGCTACCAGACTGGCTGAGTCCGTTCATGTTTCAAGGTCAGAAGGTTGATTGGGTGTCAGACTGTCAGCAGAGACAGAGTCAGAGGCATGCTGTCACCCACACATGGAACAAAGAATGAACTGTAAAACAACTCCCTGACATTTTAAGAGCTTCATTTTGAACTGAGATCCAAACACAAACAAAAAGCATCTTTCAGAACAAGAAGAACAACGTTCAACTATCCTCCGATTTACTGTAGCACCCGAACACACCATTCCTATGGCTTCATCCATATGCAGCAGAAGGACCCCAATCAGTGATACATCTATACATTATAATATCATTATTACAGATGTTAGTGTTATAGCTGGTTGAGGTGGAACTCTCTGAGACCTCACACAGGTTCTTTAAGACCAAGTTAGAAGGCGGGTCACTCCTCCAGGATCTTGTCTTATAAACAGACACTCATGGATTTCTTTCTCAGCAGCTCTGCAGTGAGCTTTTACAGAAGCTGTGTATATATGACAGAGGATCTCTGAAGATGCCATGGCAGACCGGACAGGAGAGGTCCCTCACAAGGAAATCAGATGCCATGATTAGGGTTGAAAACACAACAGCCAGACAATGAGTCTGCCAGGCTGGACCCCCCCCCCCCCCCCCCCCCCCCCCCCCCCCCCTTCTAACTCTCTGGAACATTTCCTGAGTTAGTTTCACTCAGTCAGCGTCCAGCTCTGTGCAGTCAGTATTATCAGACGTCCCTCCTGCAGCTGTCCTCTCTTAGAGGGAGCTGAACGTTGAATAGTTGAACCTACAGTATGTCTAAGTTATAGTGAAGGTCTGCTGGATGGTTTTATGCTTGTTTTATCCCAGTATAGGAGAGGGACTGGATCCCAGTATAGGAGAGGGACTGGATCCCAGTATGGGAGAGGGACTGGATCCCAGTGTGGGAGAGGGACTGGATCCCAGTATAGGCGAGGGACTGGATCCCAGTATAGGCGAGGGACTGGATCCCAGTATGGGAGAGGGACTGGATCCCAGTATGGGAGAGGGACTGGATCCCAGTATGGGAGAGGGACTGGATCCCAGTGTGGGAGAGGGACTGGATCCCAGTATGGGAGAGGGACTGGATCCCACTAGATCGTACTGGGTGCTGCGTCACCACTCGTTGGACTGACAGGCTTCTGGTCTAGTAAACGTTGTTTCACTGCTTCGTTTTTTGTTGAACTAAAGAAAGTAGAGATAAATATCCGACTTGTGTAAAACAACATGACACCGTGGGTTGGCTTCCTCCTGTCCTCCCCAATTTATTGAGTCATCAGCCGCCACGGGAGGATATTATGGTGTGCAGATGTGTGTGTGTGTGTGTGTGTGTGTGTGTGTGTGTGTGTGTGTGTGTGTGTGTGTGTGTGTGTGTGTGTAAGTGTGTGTGTGTGTGTGTGTGTGTGTAGATTGTACAGGAAACTATTCATGAGTAGATCTGCCCCACCCAGCCAACGACCCACTTTGGGAACTCTTTGTCCCAAAAAACCCGCTGCACTCATGATACTGCAGAGCTGGTAGAAACGGTGGAGAGCACCCCCCCCCCACCCCCCCACCCCCCAAACACACACACACACACACACACACACACACACACACACACACAGTCCAGTGGATTCAGAGCTTTGATCTGTTAAACGGTGCTCGGACTTCCTTCAGTGACCTCAGATCAGATCTGTTACATAACAAACACATTAGACTACATGTATCACCCCAAATAGAGGGAGGGATGGAGGGAGGGATGGAGGGAGGGATGGAGGGAGGGATGGAGGGAGGGATGGAGGGAGGGAGGGATGGAGGGAGGGAGGGAGGGATGAAGGGATGGAGGGATGATGGAGGGAGGGAGGGATGGATGGAGGGAGGGAGGGAGGGAGGGATGAAGGGATGGAGGGATGGATGGATGGATGGAGGGATGGAGGGAGGGAGGGAGGGAGGGAGGGATGGAGGGAGGGAGGGAGGGAGGGAGGGATGGAGGGAGGGAGGGAGGGAGGGAGGGAGGGAGGGAGGGAGGGAGGGAGGGAGGGATGGAGGGAGGGAGGGAGGGAGGGATGGAGGGAGGGAGGGAGGGAGGGATGGAGGGAGGGAGGGATGGAGGGAGGGAGGGAGGGAGGGAGGGATGGAGGGAGGGAGGGAGGGAGGGAGGGAGGGATGGAGGGAGGGAGGGATGGAGGGAGGGAGGGAGGGAGGGAGGGATGGAGGGAGGGAGGGAGGGAGGGAGGGAGGGAGGGAGGGAGGGAGGGATGGATGGATGGAGGGAGGGAGGGATGATGGATGGGAGAATCAATGCAGCATAGGGCTACACAACAATCTGATTATATTTTTGATTAGTTGATTAATCGAACGACTAATTTAGTGCTAGATTTTTTATTCTAAATTCCAGATTAATATAACGATTAATTTACCCAAAATAAAAATAAAAAATGTGTCTGAATAATATTTCAATATTTTATTAATTAATCTTCTCTTAAAAACAAACAAGGCATGGCTCACATCCTCCCGCTCACTGCTTGACCCCTGACCCCTGACCCCTGACCCTTGACCCCTGACCCCTGACCCCTGACCCCTGACCCCTACTAAAGTACTACTATTGAATTCTAGGAAATGTACTATATCATGATAAACTGTACTAGTGCAGCGTCCGTTGAAAACCTGCTGTTCAGAGCTGAATGCTCGGCCTTTGCCCACACGGACCTAATATGACCAAATATATGAATGGGTTTCTGGATAATGGGGATAACCTTCTAGCATCTGAAAGTGTGTGACGTTCACTGATGTGTTTGTTCATTAGTGGATGTTACAGACTGAAATCCTCTAACAAAATATAAAGCTGTTAAATGAACTGCAGCGTTGCGTGAAACATTCTGTTTAAAATCAGAAACACACTGCCAACAATGAGAGTAAGGTAGGTAGTACTGCTCGCTCAGACCAGACATCATTCCTCTCATTACTCTGTCCTCGTTTACTCTCAGAACCGGTTCTGAGCTCATGAATGTGTCTCTGCATGCTGCCGGGCTCACCCAGCTGTAAACACCTGCCACACTTCTGACCACAGACATGCAGACTAGTAGTATGTAAGTATGTAAATGTGACTGTGTGAGCTTCACTGTTTGATGTGCAGACACACACACACACACAAACACACACACACGAATACAAACCATAACAAAATATTTCCACGGCATTTAACACGGCCCATATCCTAACAAAACAAACTCCCATATTATATCTTACAAAACTGAGGTTGCACAATCATCTTTTCCTACAAGGTGACTGGTGTCGCTCATAGTGACAAATCCACAGAGAATAATACGGAGCTGTACGCAGCTCTACGCAGCTCTACGGAGCTCTACGCAGCTCTACGGAGCTCTACGGAGCTCTACGGAGCTCTACGGAGCTCTACGGAGCTCTACGCAGCTCTACGCAGCTCTACGCAGCTCTACGCAGCTCTACGGAGCTCTACGCAGCTCTACGGAGCTCTACGGAGCTCTACGCAGCTCTACGGAGCTCTACGGAGCTCTACGGAGCTCTACGGAGCTCTACGCAGCTCTACGCAGCTCTACGGAGCTCTACGGAGCTCTACGCAGCTCTACGCAGCTCTACGGAGCTCTACGCAGCTCTACGCAGCTCTACGGAGCTCTACGGAGCTCTACGCAGCTCTACGCAGCTCTACGCAGCTCTACGCAGCTCTACGGAGCTCTACGCAGCTCTACGCAGCTCTACGCAGCTCTAAGCAGCTCTACGGAGCTCTACGGAGCGTAGAGCGTCCTGAGAGGTCTGCAGGGTTATTTAGTACAGATACATCCAGATTACATTTTTTAAATAGTGGTTAGATTACAGTCGTTTTCAGGGCTTTGGGGAACTGTTGACTATCTGTAATACAGCTGTTGCCAGGCAACTAAAAACCTTTTTTTTAAACTCTGAAGACAGTGAATAAAGGCAGCACGTGGAGGATGACGTGTGAAGAGTTGTCAGGTTTATGACATCAAAATGAGTCATCTTTACCAGAGTAATTCTAGCTGATTGCTGAGACGTGTTATTGATCCTCAGTGAGGAAACACTGACGGTTTAACTGATCTAACTCATTACACAAACTTCTACAATTCAATCAATTCAACTGAGTTCAGGAGGCTTTAGTACTTGGTAGGTTGGGGACTTTATCCACAGTGTGTGTGTGCATTGTTATTCCCTGAAATAATGCTATGAGACAGGAATGATAAATAATATGTCTAAATAAATAATAATATATGTGGAGACTCTCTTTGTAGAGGTCGTAATGAATTTGGATTTTAATTATTTTAAAATTAATCAAAGAGGATTTTCCTGCCAGGGATCTTACGTATTGTGTTCGGCTCAGTGATTATGGTCTGCTGGGGAGGAATAACAGCTAGGTTTAGCCCCGTTACCGCGATCTCTAATCAGGACAGGAATCTTTTATATCACACGATCAGGGCGGATCTCACATGGAGGAACAACTGATTGGATCAAATCTAAAATTACTGGTAGTTTTGTAAGCAGAGTGAGACACTCACACACTGTAAGATCCCGTCATACGCCGGTGGATGGAGAATGTCAATGGGATTGAAGAAGAGGGGACGACGACTGTAGATCCGGCTTTTTTTCCACATTAAACTCGGTGAAATTCCAGTTGAGTTGGACAAAATCTCACTTGGTGATTGTTGGAAAGAGTAACGAGGACGGTTTAGGTGAGTTTTATTTTGTTTCTGTCCAGTTTGAATGAAGTGTTTAACGATGCTCCGCTACGCTCAGCTGATCTCAACATAAACACAAATACATGTGGATGATGGCACAAGCTGAACGGAGAGAGGGGGGGGGGTCTGTTATTAATTTAATTATTAATCAGAGTTCTAAATTGATAGTTTAGTATACTTAATGAGACTTATTTCTATGAGACTTCATTAATTGGGAGAACAATAATTTTCTCTTTGTTTCTAAGAGTGGTTCCCCGAGGATGATTTAATATAATATATAATATTTTTTATTATTATTAATATATATCGATTGTGTATTAAAGGGACTATATGTAAGAATCAGAAATTGCTTTTTAACAGCGACACCTGTGGCTGCAATGTCAACGAAAGTCAGCGTCCTGTTGCTCGCGCTCGCGCTACATTGACATGAACGAGCACCGGTCTAAACAGTGAGGCGACACACGTCAGCTAACACACAATATCACTCTATATTTCACCTGCTTGGCAGTAATGTTAGCTGACCAGACGAAGGTCTCTCCATGAATCAATGCTGATCCTAGTGCTGGCTTTTCCTGCTTCAGCCTGCCGACCGCAGAGGGAACGGGGGGGGGGGGGACACCGACACCCGGTCGGGATAACGTAACTCTCTGCGGAGCTCCGTCACTTCACAAGACACGGGAAACCTCTGTTGGTCTGGAGGAGCTGCAGCATTTATTTCTGCACAAACGTCCACTGCACATTCACTAGATATTCTCAGAGCTAAACTAACTCTTCTGCAGTGTGCGCGTGTGCACGTGGAGTTGGAGCGAGCCGAACGGGTGAGAACGAGCGCGGTGTGCAAGCAGCAGGAGCAGCGTACCCACATGCGAGCGCGCATGGGATTCCGACCCGTTAGGATTTATGCGCGTGATAAGTTACAAATAGTCCCTTTAATATTAATTTTATTGATATTCATAATTATCTTTAATATTCTCTAATAACTAGACCAGCTCTTACAATGGAAGAGAGAGATGACATGACCCCCCCCCCCCCCTCCTCACTCTGATTCTCTTCCTGTTCTGGTCATCTTGTGTTAATGTGTCTGTGTTAGCAGACAGTCAGAGAATCATGAGGCTCTGCAGCACAGTTCTCCTCCTGCTGCAGGCTCAAAGACAAATCCACCAACCAGGTCCTGTTGGTTAACTGACCCACTACAGAGGTCAGAACCAGGGTCGGACTGGGAACAGGAGTCAGCCCAGACCAACCGACCACGTACACTGTACCGGTAGTTTTCTGTTCACTCAGTGGTTCCCAGGATTTTGGGACACTGTGGTGGTTGGACCCTCTAGGAGGATTCGGGGGTCGGGGTTTGGATCCCCTGGAAGAACATGTATACATTTTAAAGTTAAATGCATCAATCTGGTGCACTATGAGAGTAGAATTAAGAGGCTGGATCTATGAAGTGTCCGGGCTACATCCTGTCCTCAGTGTGAAGGCTCTGCAGCGATGTTGTGACTCATGGACTTTCAGGGAGCGTCCCTATTTCAGTACACCGTAACTCTGGAAACTTTGGGAGCAACACTAGTGTTATCTAGAATCACCACCTCATGGTGGAACGCTTTAAATCCATGTCTGTCCAAAATGTCATCACTTCATCATTTCATCCTGCACATCACATGAATTCTGCGTTCATGCGTTTTGTGAGGTCACAGTGACCTTTGACCTTTGACTACCAAAATCTAATCAGTTCATCTTTGAGTTCAAGTGCACGTTTGTGCCAAAAGTTTCCAGCGGGGGAGATCTCTTTAAAATGCTAAAAGGTTTTTAGGTTGAAGGAAAAATAGCATTTTCTCTGATCATACTGTGAATACATGAGGAAGGAACCCAACTGGGAGGATACAGGATGATTTAGATCAATGGACCCGACCTTTAAGGTGAGAATCAAGGTCATGTCTAGAGAGAGAGAGAGAGAGAGAGAGAGAGAGAGAGAGAGAGAGAGAGAGAGAGAGAGAGAGAGAGAGAGAGAGAGAGAGAGAGAGAGAGAGTGGGACAAGTCGTCACCGGTAAATGTAAAAGAAGATCTATAATAGCACAACGACAGGTTCTTATGAGTTCCACGTTATGAAGCTTCTGGTTAAATAAAGTCATAAAGTTCCAAATATCAATCAATCAATATCTAAAGAGTTTAGTGACGTCTTCTCAAAGAGGCTCTATGGAACACTCTGCCACTACAACTACAACACAACACACTACACTACAACACACTACACTACACTACAACTGCAACACAACACAACACACTACAACACACTACACTACACTACAACTGCAACACAACACACTACACTACACTACAACACAACACAACACACTACAACTACAACACACTACAACTGCAACACATCACACTACAACACAACACTACAACACAACAGACACACAGCTGCTCTGTACACTGTAGACTGATGGACTGACCTCCAGCCAACAGCAGAATCTGGAGTTACAGGTTCCTGAGTCAGGAGTAAAATCTGAACCACTGATACCTGCAGGCTGAAACACCAAGAAGTTCAGAGGGGAGGTCAAGAGAAACACACACACACACACACACACACACGAGCTGGTAAAGGCTTTAGGGAGGTAGTGCTCAGTGGAGCAGGGAGAACATCAAACAGCTCAGCCTGGGGGGGGGGGGGAGAGAGAGACAGACAGAGAGAGAGACAGAGAGAGAGAGAGAGAGAGAGAGAGACAGAGAGAGAGACAGAGAGAGAGAGAGAGAGAGAGAGAGAGACAGAGAGAGAGAGACAGAGAGAGGGAGAGAGAGAGAGAGAGACAGACAGGGAGAGAGAGACAGACAGAGAGAGAGGGGGGGGAGAGAGAGAGAGACAGAGAGAGACAGAGAGAGAGACAGAGAGAGAGAGAGAGACAGAGAGAGACAGAGAGAGGGAGAGAGAGAGCATGGCGTGGCCTGAATGCAGAATGGGATGTGTACTTGACTCAACTATCTTTCTGCATCTTCTGCACGTTCAAAGCCGCGTAACAGAAATACAGATATGTAGCAGTGATGTCACTATTTGTAGCAGATATTACGGATGGGAAAAAAACGGATTCACTGTGTATCACAATTTATTTTTAACAATTTCTAAACAGATGTTTTAATCCCAGAATCAATATATTTGCTTCATCTGAGTCTATGTGGAGGTAGAAGGAAGTTACCGCTTTTATTGTGGTAGTCTGAGTAACGTGACGTCATATCCGTTCCGTATCCGTCAACCAAAACAAACCTCAGAAAGTATAAAACGTTGGAGGGTCGTCGTGGATACGACCTGCACCTTCACATGTTAAATCCAGCGTGGTAAACACTACACATCCAGTAAAGGATGGAAACACTTTGGGTTTCACACATTGCAGGAAAAGCAGAGCTAGACATCACGGCTAAAGCTGCATGCTAACTCTGTCACGGACAGGAAACGTTATCGTATCGCGGTAACGTGCGGTCCAGCCGGCCGTCGCTCTCGTCTCCGTGGTCAAATGGGCCGACGCTACAACTGTAGAGCACCCATAGGACTACAGACTAACCAAGTGTTAGTCTGTAGTCTACTGTAGATACAGACTGGTGAGCAGTTAGAGGACCAACCTGGATAATGAACAGAGAGAACTGAGGCTCACTGAATGCTGTCACTGGGATTTATTCAGCCAGGTTTACATCCAGCTTCACATTACCAATATTTACTGTATAGTTTCCAACACTACACATCCACAACTTCTCCCTGTCATCCACTGCTATCTATCTACTAACTATCTATCTACTAACTAACTATCTATCTACTAACTAACTATCTACTAACTAACTATCTACTAACTAACTATCTATCTACTAACTAACTATCTACTAACTAACTATCTACTAACTAACTATCTATCTACTAACTAACTATCTACTAACTAACTATCTACTAACTAACTATCTATCTACTAACTAACTATCTATCTACTAACTAACTATCTATCTATTAACTAACTATCTAACTACTCACTAACTAACTAACTATCTACTAACTAACTATCTAACTACTAACTAACTATCTATCTACAAACTAACTATCTATCTACTAACTAACTATCTATCTATTAACTAACTATCTATCTACTAACTAACTATATATGTACTAACTAACTATCTATCTACTAACTAACTATCTACTAACTATCTATCTACTAACTAACTAACTATCTACTAACTAACTATATATCTACTAACTAACTAACTATCTACTAACTAACTATATATCTACTAACTAACTAACTATCTACTAACTAACTATCTACTAACTATCTAACTACTAACTAACTATCTATCTACTAACTAACTATCTACTAACTAACTATCTATCTACTAACTAACTAACTATCTACTAACTAACTATCTATCTATTAACTAACTATCTAACTACTCACTAACTAACTAACTATCTAACTACTCACTAACTAACTAACTATCTACTAACTAACTATCTATCTATTAACTAACTATCTATCTACTAACTAACTATATATCTACTAACTAACTATCTATCTACAAACTAACTATCTATCTACTAACTAACTATCTATCTATTAACTAACTATCTATCTACTAACTAACTATATATCTACTAACTAACTATCTATCTACTAACTAACTATCTACTTACTAACTATCTATCTACTAACTAACTATCTACTAACTAACTATATATCTACTAACTAACTATCTACTAACTAACTATATATCTACTAACTAACTAACTATCTACTAACTAACTATCTACTAACTATCTAACTACTAACTAACTATCTATCTACTAACTAACTATCTACTAACTAACTATCTATCTACTAACTAACTAACTATCTACTAACTAACTATCTATCTATTAACTAACTATCTAACTACTCACTAACTAACTAACTATCTAACTACTCACTAACTAACTAACTATCTACTAACTAACTATCTATCTATTAACTAACTATCTATCTACTAACTAACTATATATCTACTAACTAACTATCTATCTACAAACTAACTATCTATCTACTAACTAACTATCTATCTATTAACTAACTATCTATCTACTAACTAACTAACTATCTACTAACTAACTATCTATCTACTAACTAACTATCTATCTACTAACTAACTATCTATCTATTAACTAACTAACTATCTACTAACTAACTAACTAACTATTAACTAACTATCTATCTACTAACTAACTATCTATCTACTAACTAACTAACTATCTACTAACTAACTATCTATTTGCTAACTAACTATCTATCTATTAACTAACTAACTAACTATCTATCTATTAACTAACTATCTACTACTACTATCTATTTGCTAACTAACTACTCTATCTATTAACTACCTATCTATCTACTAACTAACTAACTATCTACTAACTAACTATCTATTGCTAACTAACTATCTATCTATTAACTAACTAACTATCGTACTAACTAACTAACTAACTATTAGACTAACTATCTATCTACTAATAACTAACTATCTACTAACTAACTATCTATCTACTAACTAACTAACTATCTACTAACTACTACTATTTGGCTAAATAACTATCTATCTACTAACTAACTATCTATCTACTAATTAACTAACTATCTACTAACTAACTATCTATTTGCTAACTAACTATCTATCTATTAACTAACTAACTATCTACTAACTAACTAACTAACTATTAACTAACTATCTATCTACTAATTAACTAACTATCTACTAACTAACTATCTATCTACTAACTAACTAACTATCTACTAATTAACTAACTATCTACTAACTAACTATCTATTTGCTAACTAACTAACTAACTATTAACTAACTATCTATCTACTAATTAACTAACTATCTACTAACTAACTATCTATTTGCTAACTAACTATCTATCTATTAACTAACTAACTATCTACTAACTAACTAACTAACTATTAACTAACTATCTATCTACTAATTAACTAACTATCTACTAACTAACTATCTATCTACTAACTAACTAACTATCTACTAACTAACTATCTATTTGCTAACTAACTATCTATCTACTAACTAACTAACTATCTACTAATTAACTAACTATCTACTAACTAACTATCTATTTGCTAACTAACTAACTATCTACTAACTAACTAACTAACTATTAACTAACTATCTATCTACTAATTAACTAACTATCTACTAACTAACTATCTATCTACTAACTAACTAACTATCTACTAACTAACTATCTATTTGCTAACTAACTATCTATCTACTAACTAACTAACTATCTACTAATTAACTAACTATCTATCTACTAACTAACTATTTGCTAACTAACTACCTATCTATTAACTAACTATCAGCTGCAGCATCGTACACGTCAGGTGTTGGAGACAGAACTGAGTCCTCGTCCTGTGATACTGAAGGACAATCTGTCAAATCCCTGTTGGTCAAACCTTTGTTCCTTCTGATGGTGAAATATCAAACCAACCCAGAGCTACAGTACGAGATACTACTAATACAGAACTAAAGGAGCTCATTGGATCTACAGTACATTATACTACTAATACAGAACTAAAGGAGCTCATTGGATCTACAGTACATTATACTACTAATACAGAACTAAAGGAGCTCATTGGATCTACAGTACATTATACTACTAATACAGAACTAAAGGAGCTCATTGGATCTACAGTACATTATACTACTAATACAGAACTAAAGGAGCTCATTGGATCTACAGTACATTATACTACTAATACAGAACTAAAGGAGCTCATTGGATCTACAGTACGATATACTACTAATACAGAACTAAAGGAGCTCATTGGATCTGCAGTACGATATACTACTAATACAGAACTAAAGGAGCTCATTGGATCTACAGTACGATATACTACTAATACAGAACTAAAGGAGCTCATTGGATCTACAGTACGATATACTACTAATACAGAACTAAAGGAGCTCATTGGATCTACAGTACGATAAACTACTAATACAGAACTAAAGGAGCTCATTGGATCTACAGTACGATATACTACTAATACAGAACTAAAGGAGCTCATTGGATCTACAGTACATTATACTACTAATACAGAACTAAAGGAGCTCATTGGATCTACAGTACGATAAACTACTAATACAGAACTAAAGGAGCTCATTGGATCTACAGTACGATATACTACTAATACAGAACTAAAGGAGCTCATTGGATCTACAGTACATTATACTACTAATACAGAACTAAAGGAGCTCATTGGATCTACAGCTGATCAAACTAAGAGGATGTGAGAGTCACATGTTGATCATTTCTCTGTTCTGGATGTCATGTTGACGGCACAAGAATCAACCACAGCAACTGAGAGGTGAAACCTCTGTGGAAGTATTTCCACTAACAGCCTCACAGATGAGCCAAGCTTCATTCAGAACGCTGACATTCACATTAGAAATCAACATTAGAATGCTTTATGAATGTCTGTTTAAACACAGTTTTTCTGCACAGGTGCAGACAAAGATCAGGCGACACTTATCAGTTTTCCTATATTTATGGAGTGTAGTGTGTCATTAATATCCTGTTCTCATGTTTCAGCCTCTCCACACACACAGCAGAGGACAGACAGGTGAAGATAACGTAGTCGGTACCAGTAACTAACAGACTGGACAGTGAGTAGTTATAAATACTACTATAGTATTATACTCTTTATAGAATTAGATTCCAGTTGGTGGCTGCAGTGTTTCAGAGTTGTGTGATCCAAACATTTCCAATAATTCCAGGGCGTTGTAAAGTCCAAAAGTCAACATTTATTGAAAGCAGATAGATGCAATCATTTCCAAAATTCACAACGTGTTTTTATCTAATAATAATAATAATATTCTGCTTCAATACATATTTGTTGTTGTTTCAACAACATTTTCACTTGAGTCAAAAAACAGTTTTCTCTCTTGCTCACAAAGGCAACAAAGGGAGGTACACACCGACGAGTTATATTCATTAAAGGAAGTAGATTTAAAGGTTCCCGATACCATACCCAGAGCATTAATATATCATCATCATCTATTGTCTATATAAAGATATAGAGGAGTAATGTCTACCTGAGTCTATGATATCAGTATTAATATATCATCATCATCTATTGTCTATATAAAGATATAGAGGAGTAATGTCTACCTGAATCTATGATATCAGTATTAATATATTATCAACTATTGTCTATATAAAGATATAGAGAAGTAATGTCTACCTGAATCTATGATATCAGCATTAATATATCATCATCAACTATTGTCTATATAAAGATATAGAGGAGTAATGTAGATGTGTAAAGATATAGAGGAGTAATGTAAATATGTAAAGATACAGAGGAGTAATGTAAATATGTAAAGATAAAGAGGAGTAATGTGGATGTGTAAAGATACAGAGGAGTAATGTAAATATGTAAAGATACAGAGGAGTAATGTAGATGTGTAAAGATATAGAGGAGTAATGTAAATATGTAAAGATATAGAGGAGTAATGTAAATATGTAAAGATATAGAGGAGTAATGTAAATATGTAAAGATACAGAGGAGTAATGTAAATATATAAAGATACAGAGGAGTAATGTAAATATGTAAAGATATAGAGGAGTAATGTAAATATGTAAAGATATAGAGGAGTACTGTAAATATATAAAGATACAGAGGAGTAATGTAAATATGTAAAGATATAGAGGAGTAATGTAAATATGTAAAGATATAGAGGAGTACTGTAGATGTGTAAATATATAGAGGAGGAATGTAGATATATAAAGATACAGAGGAGTAATGTAGATGTGTAAATATATATGCTAAGGCTATAGGTTTAGGAGGGTGTATGCCTTGATTGACAGATGTCTCAGCCTATCACACTAACACATGACTTCCACTCTTTTGTCTGATGCAGCATTGAGCAGTGAACATCAGGGTGACATCAGTTACTTCCTGTTTTCCTGCAGTCAGTGGAACAACCAGGCTGAAAAACATAGTGAAACATATTCTATAATGACACAGGAGAAGCTGTCATTTGGACAGACTATGGGTGAGTGAAGGAGCAATTAGTTCTCCGTGCAGAGATTAACACCTTGGCACAACTTCAACATCTTGGCAATCAGAGAAAGATGTTTTGAAAGGCATTTGGAAGACGCTGCAGACAACCAGCTGAAACTGTGTCCCCGTCCTCCATGTTTCACTTCTCCCTGAAACAACAGTGGACTGAAGACACAGTCATCACTAACTAAACACCAGTAATGTCTCTTCCTCATATTCCACTGGAGCTCTGCACGCTCTGAACTCAGGACTGCTTCCATGTTTGTCTTTGAATCCGTGTGGTTTCACATCTAATGCTGAGTCTAAAGTCTAAAGTGATGACATCTCAGCTGAGTCAGTTTACCCAAAACTGGGCTTTATTACAGCAAACTAACAAATCCTAACAATGAGACCGAGGATATGAACGTATTGAAAATGGAAACTTGAGCAGTGTGACCCCCCCCCCCCACCCTGAAGGGCTCAGCCTGGGGAGGGACCGCCTGTCAACAGCCAATCAGAGGGCAGCAGTGTCCTTCAACACCACGGACGCAGAAGGACTCGAATAATGGGCTGATAGAAAAAAGTGACTGAGCAGGAATTTGGGAGGAATTTGAAGGATTTGAAGAAGTGGTGATGATGCCGTGTTGTTCAGAATATGAGAGTCCGATTGTTCACAGTCAAATGCTGCTCATTGTTTTCAAGACTGTGGATGTGTCAGCAGCATCCTCAGCCTGCAGTCCAGTCTGAGTCAGTCAGTACCAGAACAACACTGGTAGCTGTCTGTCCTCTATCAATGCTGTCCTCACTGACCAGTTAAACCCCCCCCCCCCAATCACAAGTCATGTTGTCTTCCAACTTTCAGAGAATAAAAACACACAACGACTAGAAGGAGGCTTCTGCTAGTTTTCTACAGAATGTGGTGGTCCATCAGGTCCATCAGGTCCATCAGGTCCATCAGGACCATCAGGTCCATCCGGTCCATCAGGTCCATCAGGTCCATCAGGTCCATCAGGACCATCAGGTCCATCAGGTCCATCAGGTCCATCAGGTCCATCAGGTCCATCAGGACCATCAGGTCCATCAGGTCCATCAGGTCCATCAGGTCCATCAGGTCGGTCAGAGAAGCATTTATCTTCACTCAGCACCAGCGCTGCCAAACCTTTATTCTGGGATGAAACCCCATAAAATGAAGCAATGTCTACTTGTGGACCATTTGGAGTTCTGTTACACGACCCAACTGGTCCTGGCATAGTTCAGAGTTCGGACTGGGTTAGGGTAAGGGTTATATATATATATATATATATATATATATATATATATATATATATATATATATATTTATTACACGGCTGTGTTGAATACTCGATTCTGATTGGTCAATCACGGCGTTCTGCGGTCTGTTATTTCTGTATAGCAGACCGTTGCTATGTATAACAGACCGTTGCTATGGGCGCAGCTCTGATGTCGGACTCTGGCGGACCGTTTTTGCGTCAAAATATTGATTTCTTCAGTAAGTAGCCGTGTAATAAGCGGGATAATGTACAGCTAGCGGGTCATTGTAGTGAAAGAATCCCCTTCAGGGCGATGCTGCATCGCCCTGAAGGGGATTCTTTCACTACAATGACCCGCTAGCTGTACATTATCTCTTACATATAGCCCATCACCCCAAGAGGCTCATCTTTCATCAGACCGAGAGCCGATAGCGTCCCAGATCGACGGCATGTTGATTACATTTTTAGGGAATTTACACCAGCAAAGTAAAAGACTAACTAAGACAAGTCCTGAATTATAATGTGTCCTGTAGAGGCTCTGGGTCAAAACCTCATTCTAATGCTTTTATTCTACATCATATTGTGCCCATATGGTAATTCTCCCTCAATAAAGCTGTGTTTAATCACACACACACACACACACACACACACACACACACACACACACACACACACACACACACACACACACACACACACACACACACACACACACACTGAGGGCCACAGGTTGGCCTTTCTGAATTAGTTAATCCTGCCATGTCAGTCCCAACTGCTGTACACACTCTCACGCCTCCTCGTGCACACCTCTGGATGTGTCCTGTTCTGATCCTCAACGTGTCCTCGATGTTTAACCTCTGGCTGCTTCACACCTGCACCCACATCTGTCCACTTGTCACACCCGACTGCCAGCAACTCATTCAAGTCACTGTCTGCGTTTGCATGCGAGCACTTAACGCGTGGAACTGTGCTTGTATATTTACATGTCCGTGTGCATGCATGCATACGCGCAGGGTGTGCATGTGCACATTCTGCATGCATTCATACATACCAATGAGCAGCGGTTCTGGGTTATTTATAGAGAAGCTATATTAGCGCACCGTATGTGTCAGCTGCTGCTCTCAAAATGGCCTCAGAAAGCACGAGCAACAGCAGAGAAACTAGGTGGGAAAGTAGGCAGAACAAATGAAAGTGACTGCTACAACCTGTGTGGGTGTGTGTGTGTGTGTGTACGTGCGTACGTGCATGTGTGCGTGTGTCAGCTATGGGCGTGGGACTGCAGGACATTTTTGTCGTCGAACAGGTCCACAAAATATACATGTACACAAATGTGCACACGGAGCTGGAGTTGCTAATAAGCCTGGACAGGTTACACACACACACACACACATACAAACACACTCACACACTCACACACACATGTGCACACATGCAGAACTCCAACAAGTAGAGCCTGTTCAGCTCAGCAGAGACTCTGACTCACACTAGATTGTCAAACTTGCGTCTCACTGACAGCAAGGACTTGTTCCCAAGCAAATCCCTCCACTGGAGAGAGAGTGTGTGTGTGTGTGTGTGTGTGTGTGTGTGTGTGTGTGTGTGTGTGTGTGTGTGTGTGTGAGGACGAGGAGAGAGAGACTATGAGGCACAGAGAGAGAGAGAGAGAGGTGAAGGGCGAGAGCATGACTGATGGAAGGAGAAATCCTCAACAGCAGCGAGAGACAGTCAAGGCCATGAAGCTACACATCCACACTGTCTGTGTGATGCAGGACGGACAGAGAGACAGAGAGAGAGAGAGAGACAGAGAGACAGAGAGACAGAGAGAGAGAGAGAGAGACAGGTGTTGATGAGAGCTGAGGGAGATCTCTGTGCCTCACCATAGTCTGAGATGGCCTGCCTGCCTCTCTCTCTCTCTCTCTCTCTCTCTCTCTCTCTCTCTCTCTCTCTCTACACATTTGGACTCACTTGATGAAGCAGCGAGCTCCCTCGAACGTGTATCCTTCCTCCCATCCTGTTGGTAGATCTGGGGGGGGGGGGGGCAAACACAAGACACAGAAACATAAGCAGCTGTGCACAGACATGAAGCTGATTACGCACGCGCGCGTGCAGCAATGCAGTGTCTGGACCACAAATAGCTCATTTAGCTGGTGCCCTTTAACGCTATTCCCCCCCCAATAACCACAGCACCCACTGGAGGATTCCTCCATACGTGCACTGCTCCTCCAGCTGTGTGAATACTGCTGATGTGATCTGGATGTAACGATGCCCCCCCCCCCCATCCCTTCCTGTCGGCAGACTTCTCTTTTATTTTGGAATATCGGCTGTAAACTGCTGCACTGCATTGTGGTTAGAGCAGCTCGGCGCTGGACGTGCAGAGAAACACGGTGTTTCACTGGGAAATGTGTCAAATGTCACTGCAGGGAATCAGCCGCGGATCGGTTCAGACTACGTGACGGAACTTTTAAAAAGTGTGTCGCAAAGTGTCCAGGTGGAGCGAGCAGGGGGAGGGGGGGGGGGGTGCGTAATGATCCGCCAGAGGAGAGGGGAGGAGAGGAGAGAGGAGGGGAGGAGAGGGGAGGAGAGAGGAGAGGAGAGGAGAGGAGAGGAGAGGGGAGAGGAGACAGGAGAGGAGAGAGAGGAAGGAGAGGGGAGAGGAGAGGAGAGGAGAGAGAGGAGAGGAGAGGAGGGAGAGAGAGGAGAGAGGAGAGGGAGAGAGAGGAGAGGAGAAGAGAGGAGAGGAGAGAGGAGAGGAGAGGAGGGAGAGAGAGGAGAGGAGAGGAGAGGAGAGGAGAGAGGCGAGGAGAGGAGAGAGAGGAGAGGTGAGAGGAGAGAGGAGAGGAGAGGAGAGAGAGGAGGGAGAGGAGAGGAGAGGAGAGGAGAGAGAGGAGGGAGAGGAGAGGAGAGGAGAGAGAGGAGAGGAGAGGAGAAAGAGGAGAGGAGAGGAGCTGTTGCTCTGCTGCAGTCAGAGAGAACAGATCTCCTCTCTCCGTCTTCAGCTGCTCTCTCTGCAACTTGTCGCCCCTTTTTTTCTCCACCGTGACACGCAGAGAACCGGAGAACCGGAGAACCAGGGAGCCAGAGTACCGGAATACCAGAGAACCGGAGAACCAGAGACCCAGAGAACCCCCACCCCCAGGTGCTGCTGATTTCCGCAGGGTCTGAAGACAGATTGCAGACAGACTGAAGACCCGCTGCAGACAGACTGAAGACCCGCTGCAGACAGACTGAAGACCCACTGCAGACAGACTGAAGACCCGCTGCAGACAGACTGAAGACCCACTGCAGACAGACTGAAGACCCACTGCAGACAGACAGATTGTCTCCTCACCTGGAGTGCTCCTGTGTCCGGTGATCACCGCCTCTCCGGTAACGGGGTGCAGCCAGGTTGTGCTCTTCGCTTCTTCGCTGTTGAAGAAAAACGGGAGAAGGTGAACAGAGAAGCCGAAGAAACACAAACAGGGAAATGCGTCGTGGAAAAGAGCAGTGCGTCTCCATAAATCCATAACTCCATAACTCCATAACTCCGTGTGTCTGCGTGATATTTACTTGATGAAGAATATGCGTCCATCCCGAGAAACCCCATAACTCCATGAAGACGGGAGGCAGGAGAGCCAGTCCGGCTTAGGATCCGCCGCCATGTCTATCTGAGAGCTCTGCTGCTCTCTGGGTTACTACACAGGGCTGGAGCGCGCACCGTGCGCGGCACCGGGCCGAGCGCAAGCACGCACTATCCCGTGCGCGCGCTTACAAAAGACGTGAGCGCGCTTAGAGGATAAAGACGCAAGTAATGATTTTCTGCCACGTGAGGGCAGCTGGTGGGGCAGTTATTCATTTTGGGGGTTTTTGGCACACTTAATTGGCCCCAATCAACGTTTTATATATATACTGTGTATATATATATATATATATATATATACACAGTATATATATATATATATATATATATATATATACTGTGTATATATCAGTGGCGACTGGTGACTCAAAAACTTGGGGAGGACAGGAGGGAAAAACAACTCACAGCGTCATGTTATTTTACACTAGCTGGATATATATTTCTACTTTCTTTATTTATGAAACATAAGAATATAATTCACATTCAGTATAACAATAACAAAACGAGTCAGGTGTATATCACACTAAACAAATATATAATATAAGGTATTTATTGTTTAATTTATATTTATGAATAAAAGATTAAAGAAAACGTATAAAATTTATAATAAGAATATATTGTTTTGGTGTATTTGGAGAAAACAAACATCACATTTTCCCATAATAATGTCTTTGAAGATATGATCAATGACAAATCTGCAAAGGTCTTTATGTCTTTATTCATTTCTGCATGTAGTGATTCACTTTATCCTTATTCACTATTAGGTATTTATGAGGAAGCAGATGCCATTAGGAGCACCAGAGGACACCGGAGGACACCGGAGGACACCAGAGGAAACCGGAGGACACCGGAGGAAACCGGAGGAATCCGAAGGACACCGGAGGACACCAGAGGAAACCGGAGGACACCGGAGGAATCCGGAGGACACCGGAGGACACCGGAGGCACATGATTGTTTTCAGATTACCTGTCTCATGCTCTACTGTCAGGATATTGTGATCGTTTTATAAAAATAACTTTGTGTTTAATCATATTTGCTCCATCTCTACTCACTGCTGCTTTAAGTGAGGCTGCAGAGACCCGTCAGCTCTACACCTCACTTTAGGGTGAGGTTATGTGTTGCATTAAAATGGAATTCAAACTAATTATGTGTTATATCAAATTCTTTTGAACATCATTTATTTCAGAAAACGACAGCCCTACAATGCATCGGTGGAGGCTGGTCCATAGAGGCAGAGGAGGCTGGTCCATAGAGGCAGAGGAGGCTGGTCCATAGAGGCAGAGGAGGCTGGTCCATAGAGGCAGTGGAGGCTGGTCCAAAGAGGCAGAGGAGGCTGGTCCATAGAGGCAGAGGAGGCTGGTCCATAGAGGCAGAGGAGGCTGGTCCATAGAGGCAGAGGAGGCTGGTCCATAGAGGCAGTGGAGGCTGGTCCAAAGAGGCAGAGGAGGCTGGTCCATAGAGGCAGAGGAGGCTGGTCCATAGAGGCTGGTCCATAGAGGCAGAGGAGGCTGGTCCATAGAGGCAGAGGAGGCTGGTCCATAGAGGCAGTGGAGGCTGGTCCATAGAGGCAGAGGAGGCTGGTCCATAGAGGCAGAGGAGGCTGGTCCATAGAGGGAGAGGAGGCTGGTCCATAGAGGCAGAGGAGGCTGGTCCATAGAGGCAGTGGAGGCTGGTCCAAAGAGGCAGAGGAGGCTGGTCCATAGAGGCAGAGGAGGCTGGTCCATAGAGGCAGAGGAGGCTGGTCCATAGAGGCAGAGGAGGCTGGTCCATAGAGGCAGAGGAGGCTGGTCCATAGAGGCAGAGGAGGCTGGTCCATAGAGGCAGAGGAGGCTGGTCCATAGAGGCAGTGGAGGCTGGTCCATAGAGGCAGAGGAGGCTGGTCCATAGAGGCAGAGGAGGCTGGTCCATAGAGGCAGAGGAGGCTGGTCCATAGAGGCAGTGGAGGCTGGTCCATAGAGGCAGTGGAGGCTGGTCCATAGAGGCAGAGGAGGCTGGTCCATAGAGGCAGAGGAGGCTGGTCCATAGAGGCAGAGGAGGCTGGTCCATAGAGGCAGAGGAGGCTGGTCCATAGAGGCAGTGGAGGCTGGTCCATAGAGGCAGAGGAGGCTGGTCCATAGAGGCAGAGGAGGCTGGTCCATAGAGGCAGAGGAGGCTGGTCCATAGAGGCAGTGGAGGCTGGTCCATAGAGGCAGAGGAGGCTGGTCCATAGAGGCAGTGGAGGCTGGTCCATAGAGGCAGAGGAGGCTGGTCCAAAGAGGCAGAGGAGGCTGGTCCTCCTCTACTTTTTGAGAGGCAAGAGGGAGACCAAAATGAAAATAAACCATTACCAAATCTCAGTATCATTTATAAAATATTTGTCTCTCTTCTTTGGAAAAAAGCCATTATTTAATAAATTCTAATTAAAATGCCTCAACATTTGACCTCTGCCCTGCGACCCTGCAGAGGTCAAAGGGCAGCCTGTGTGTGTGAAGTGGTTGTTGTCACGTGAAGGGAGGACGGGGACGCTCTGTCCTTCCTTGGGGTGGGACCTCTCCTATCAACTCAATGCATTTCATTTTTTTCATGCTGATCTGTGATTGGCCAAAATGACGCTCCACGGGAGGATAAACTCCCTTAGCTGGTTACCAATCAACAACCAGCAGAATACATGATTGACAGCAGGTTGGTCCAATGATGATGTCTGAATGTCGTCTTCAGTCTACCGCTGTCTGTACGTGATGAACTGGCAGTAAACTATCAGACAGCAGCTCATCAGGAAATTAATTATAACTTGTAAATTGTGAACTACTTTTAAACGCATAACAAAACAAATGATTTTGCTCCCCCCCCCCCCCACAGATAAAATGAGGAACATGTGAACACATATATCTAGCAGCACGGAGTCTATACATAAAATGGAGGTGCAAGTGCAAAATACGAGAAATAACTAAATAAATGACATGACCCCGTGGGTTGGTTTCCTCCTGTCCTCAGCAACCACTGCTATGCAAACACACAATACTGTACGAACAGAACTCCTAAAGTCTATGAGGCTCTGATATACTCACACAGCTCTGTTTATAGTGTGGAGCCTGGCAGAACTTGCAGCTTGAAGACGGCGGGGCGTTTCTCAGTGTGCGACCTGAAGCAGTCTACAGTACCTATAACTGCTCTTAACAGTTTTACTGTTTTAATTCATGTTTTATTTGTTTTTTAATGTCTTGTGTATGTGGAGTTTCTGTCAGAGACTCAGTATGTGGGCTACGTTCACACAGCTTTGATAACGCTATCCCTGGGCCTCCTCATGGCGTGGAAGTATATCATGGCGGCTCCGGGAGTCGAGTCACTCTCAGCCGCAAGCTTCTCCTCTCTGTACGGACCTCGACGGAAGGTGATGTGCCAGCAAGTATACCGACGGAGCTGTACATACTGTACAGTACAAGAAGGTGAGGAATACGCCGGAGACTTAAAACCCTCAGCCTGGACAACCGCCGCAGGCTTCCTGCTCTCCAACGTACAGGCTATCAGGAACAAGGTAGACGAGCTGGAAGCGTGATAAAGGAAACCTGCCTTCTTGCCTTTACTGAAACATGGCTCAGCGAAATGGACCGAGACGAAGACCTGACAATAAGTGGGTTCGGTAGCCCATTTCGGCTGGAACCGGTCCCCGGAGATTACCGGGAAGAGTGGAGGAGGGGGAGTGTGCTTTTTGTGAATGGTCTGGGCAGATTGTAAAACTGAATTACCCTTCTGGGATAAATAAAGTTGTCTGGATCTGAATCTGAATCTGAGCTATGCTGTTGGGAAGGTATGAGTTGAGCTTAACACATCACCACAAAATCTCCCATAGATGATCAGTTGGGTTGAGATGTGGAACTGAGAGGGCCGTAGCATATGATTCACTCAAACAGTCAGTGACCTTGTGACCTCTCACTTAGGTCATTTCCTCTTGTGATCTTGATCCTAAATCAATGTTACCTGCTCCTGTTCACAGAGCCTAACTGGATTCTTATAAGCATCCAGCATTCATCCATGTTTCTATTAATGTGTCATGGAGAGGAGGTCATGTTGCTCTGGCTCTACCTGTTTGTCGGGGAGAGGAGGTTGTGTTGCTCTGGCTCTATCTGTTTGGTGTGGAGAGGAGGTCGTGTTGCTCTGTCTCTATCTATCTGGCGTGGAGAGGAGGTCGTGTTGCTCTGGCTCTATCTGTTTGGCGTGGAGAGGAGGTCGTGTTGCTCTGGCTCTATCTATCTGACGTGGAGAGGAGGTCGTGTTGCTCTGGCTCTATCTTTTTGGCGTGGAGAGGAGGTCGTGTTGCTCTGTCTCTATCTATCTGGCGTGGAGAGGAGGTCGTGTTGCTCTGGCTCTATCAGTTTGGCGTGGAGAGGAGGTCGTGTTGCTCTGTCTCTATCTATCTGGCGTGGAGAGGAGGTCGTGTTGCTTTGGCTCTATCTATCTGGCATGGAGAGGAGGTCGTGTTGCTCTGGCTCCATCTGTTTGGCCCCCCGGGAAGCTGCTTGACATCCTCCTGGATCCACCTTCTCACATATATTCACATTATATGTATTCATTTTTGTCATGAATTGTCTATGTTTTGTTTTCATTATGTTGTTACTCTGTACACACGACATCTATTGCACGTCTGTCCATCCTGGAAGGGGGATCCCTCCTCTGCCGCTCTTCCTGAGGTTTCTAACATTTTCTCCCTGTTAAAAGGTTTTTTGTGGTTAAGTTTTTCCTTATCTGATGAGAGGGTCGTACTGTAAAGGTCAGAGGGTGTCGTATCCTGTACAGATAGTAAAGCCTCCTGAGGCTAATTTGAGATTTTGGGCTAAACAAAAAAAATTGACTTGACTTGTCACTTGTCTGTATATTAATGTACTGATGTGTCTCTTTAAAAGTGATCAAAGGATTATTGTTTTTCTTAATGAAGGAAATGCAGCTCAGTTCAAAGTGGAAAACCACCTAAACCACTTCTCAGCAGCCAATCAGCAGCAGCGTCCTTCAGTAGCACCATGTTCTAATCCTTTTCTACAGCAAATCACAGCTCATCACAGTGCTAATGCCCAGTAATGATGGGTGATTATTTACTCAAATATTGAGAAGCTCAACTGGCCGTAAATCCCCCCCCACCCCCAACCCAAACAACCCCCCCCCCAAACACCACCACCACATTCCCACAACATGCCCATATGCTTCCTAATGAGGCTAGACAAGCAGACAGGTTGTTAAGTCTCTCCCCGAGGTCAAACCCCGTTAACCCCCTCCCCCCCCCCAAACACACAAACAGGATTCCACCCCCCCCCTCCAAACACACACACACACAGGATCCCTCCCCCCCCCCCCGTTAAGTCCTCACCAAATACTGCAAATGTTGCCTAATCCGTCACCTCCACCTCTTCCCACCAATCTGCTCACACTCCTCAGCCTCCCTGTATGGGAGCAAAGACCTCATTTAATCACTACTGAACACTGAATGTTGACATTTAGATACCACTGAAACATTTTACTGTGTTGTAAATCATAAACCATGAACCATGAACCATGAACCATAAACCATAAACCATGAACCATAAACCATGAACCATAAACCATGAACCATAAACCATGAACCATGAACCATAAACCATCAACCATAAACCATGAACAATAAACCATGAACCATAAACCATAAACCATCAACCATAAACCATGAACAATAAACCATACATCTTACATTATACACAATAAAGTGTTTTTTCTTCTATATTCTATCTGAAAAAAAATGGAAAAAGTTGAATTCATGTCATGGAAATTTCAAAGACATGAATTAATCCGTTCAACCATCAACGATAGTTTAAAAGTAAAACAGGGGCGCCCCGCTAACTCAGCTGGTGTGCGGGCGCCCATAAGGCCGAGTCCCGCGGTAGGCCCGGGTTCGAATCCGACCTGTGGCCATTTCCGCATGTCGCCCCCTCTCTCTCCCCCTTTCTACACTATCCACTGTCCTATGAATAAAGCTTGAAAATGCCAAAAAATAACATTTAAAAAAAAAAAAAGTAAAACAGGAACTTCAACTCTATAAATTCAGTCATATTTAAACCTGCAGTAGCTGATTTTGTCCATCAGGGGTCAGTGGAAGAAGTTCTATGGTTACTTTATACAGTTGATATGAGAAACATGTTAGTAACCTTAACTTATTTACACATCTAGCAGAGCCACAGACCCACAGCCTGGTCCAGTATCATCAGAACCACAGCCTGGTCCAGTATCATCAGAACCACAGCCTGGTCCAGTATCATCAGCTGTCCAGGTTGAGCCCCTCCTTCACCCAATCAGCTGGGATCGGCTCCACGGACACTTTTATAGAACACAATGTCTCCTTTCTTGTTTCTGACTCTAGCAGCTGTATTCCAGCTAAAAGCTGATCTTACTTTCTTTCTTTCTTTCTTTCTTTCTTTTTTACTTCTACAGTTCTGACTAAATCACTGAGTTCTGGAGGGACAGATGGATATTTGATATTGAGGTTGTTTTTCCTTCTAATTCTACCGATGTTGAACAGAACCTTGTATTTATCACTTTCTGTGTATTTCTGTGTGACTGATTAAAGCTGAATATGATGAAAGTTGTATTATTGAGATGATGATGATGTGTAAAGGTTGATCTCAGTGAGCTCTCTGCTCTCTGTGGGAGATTCATATGAAGAGCTCTATGATCCTCACACACAAACATACATGAGCATCTTTACCACAATATTTCAGCTGAAGAAGAACCAATAATCTATTATTGATCTTTCTCCAGACGTGTCTCTAACTCCTGTAACCGTGGATACCGTAGTTCTGTCTACTTCATGGACGACTGAGAATAAATGGAGAAATGTTTGCATGACTTTTATTTGTACAGGACTTGATTAGCAGCTCACACACAGACAGTAGCAGGAGACACAGGTGTTTTCAGATGGGCCATTTCCACTGGTTGGGGGGGGGCTCTTCTATCAGCGGTTCCCATGGTTTCCACTCAGACATCTTCCTGGACAGAGACAGCTCACACTCAGCCTGCAGAGGACACACAGAGGACACACACAGGACACACACACACACACACACACACAGAGTTCAATAACACTCATCAGTTCATCAGAGGTAATCAGAGGTCATCAGAGGTCATCCACCACTTCACATACACCGATCAGCCAGAACATTAAGACCACTGACAGGTGAAGTGAATAACATGGATTATCTGGTTACCATGGCACCTGGCAGTGGGGGGGGGGGATATTAGACAGCAAGTGAACATTTTGAACTTTGAACTTTGTGTTGGAAGCAGAAAAAATGGGCCAGCGTAAGGATGTGAGCGACTTTGACAAGGGCCAAATAGTGCTGGCTAGACGACTGGGTCAGAGCATCTCCAGAACTGCAGCTCTTGTGGGATGTTCCCGGTCTGCAGTGGTCAGGACCGACCAGAAGTGGTCCAAGGAAGGAGAACCAGGGTCAGACCCGAGGCTCATTGATGCACGTGGGGAGCGAAGGCTGGCCCGTGTTGTCCGATCCAATAGAAGAGCTACTTTCCAATAAACCAAATGGATGTTGAAAAAGCTTTCTTTCGCACAAAAGCAAACAAGAGCCCTGGACCAGATAATATCTGCGGCCGATTACTAAAGTCTTGTGCAAAAGAATTGAGCCCAGTTTTTAATTATATTTTCAATCAATCCTTAGAAACACAGCATGTCCCCAAAGTCTGGAAGGATGCTGTTGTTGTCCCGGTTCCTAAATCAAACAGTCCCAAAATCTTAAATGATTTTAGACCAATTGCCCTGACCTCAATTTTAATGAAAACTCTGGAAAAATTGGTAAGGTCAGAGATTCTAAAAAACACCGAACATGCACTTGATCCGCTGCAGTTCGCATATAGGCCCAACAGAGGAGTGGAGGATGCCACACTCACTCTGCTTAACCTGCTTTTGAAACACCTGGAGGGAAATGGGTGTCATGCCCGGCTTTTATTCATTGACTTTTCCTCTGCTTTTAACACTATTCAACCCCACATTTTAACCCACAGCCTTTTAGAACAGTTTAACTTAAGTAACAATCTTGTGGGCTGGATTTTAGACTTCTTAACAAACAGAACACAGAGAGTCAGAGTTAATGGGTTTTTATCAAACAAAGTGTGCTCTTCAACTGGCTCCCCACAAGGGTGCGTGCTCTCACCCTCGCTTTTTATCCTTTACACTAATATGTGTCAGAGCACTTTTAAAACCAAACTATTTTAAAGTATGCTGATGACTCAGTGATTGTCAGTCTGCTTCAGGGCAATGAGAGCAGCCAAGGCCCCATAACTGATGACTTTATCAAATGGTGTGAGGAATCATATCTGCAACTTAACATAACAAAAACAAAAGATATGATCATTGACTTTAGAAGACATGCCTGTGAACCCAAAGTCACAACCATTAAGGGTCAAACTGTTGAACAGGTGCAATCATACAAATACCTCGGGACTATCATTGATGCCCAACTGAATTTTGAGGCAAACTGTGAAGCTGTGTGCAAGAAGGGGCAGCAGTCTCTGTTCTGCCTAAGGAAGCTGTCCCACTTCCACGTTGGAAAAACCATGATGACCTTATTTTATCGTGCTTTTATTGAGTCTGTTTTATCCTTTTCTCTTGTGTCATGGTTTGACAAAATGACTCTGAAGGACAGAAACAGACTGAGTCAAATTATTAAATGGTCCAGTCGGCTGATTGGTGAATCACAGCTGAGTTTAGAGTCCCTGTATACCAGGCAGTTACAGCGGATAGCCAGCTGTATCTCACACGATGACTCTCATCCTCTGTCTGGTGAGTTCCAGCTTCTCCCATCTGGTCGGAGGTTTAGGGTCCCAAGGTGGAGAACAAAGCGCTACAGGAACAGCTTTGTTCCAGCTGCAATTGTTCATCTAAATAAGTCATAGCAACATTTGCACATATTTATGGAAAGTTTATACTTTTGTCGTTTTATTGTGTCTTTTCTCCTGATATCTCAGTGATTTTCTATATTGTTCTTGTGGCCTTCTTTCTGCTGGGTCATGATCCCAGTAAGCCTTTTGAGTACTCTTTGTCATGATTTTGGTGTGTCTGTCTTTGTTCTGTGCTCTACTGCTTAATATATTGTCAATACGGATGCCATCCTCTATTTTTGCTGCAAAACAAATCTACCTACGGGTACAAATAAAGTCACCTGAACCTGAACCTGAACCTGGAGCTCAAACTGCTGAAAAAGTTAATGCTGGTTCTGATAGAAAGGTGTCAGAACACACAGAGCATCTCAGTTTGTTGCGTATGGGGACCGGTCAGCGTGCCCGTGCTGACCCGATGTTACGGCTGATCGGTGAATATAATGTATATGATATAAATACTTGTAAACCAATGCAGTAAACAACACTTACTTTATGATTCTATCTTGTGAATGTGAACATGAACTGACCCAGAATCAGTATCGTTAGTCTTATTGGACCGGTGACCTACCTGGAAAATGACTTCTTCAATCTGCCCACAGTTGATCTTCTTCTCCAGCTTCTCCACATCAGGCTCCTGTGAAGAGAGACACACTATTTACCCAGCATGCCTAGGGGTTCGCTGGCTCTTTGCTCTTTGGGCTGAACTTTTCAGCCAGTGTACATCACCATGGTAACCTACGCTGCACGGTTAACCTGCTCCCGATTAACGTCAGGGGACCAATCAGATCACCTGACAGGGACATCAGGACGGTGCTGCTACAAACACATTGATTTATTTATTATTATTATATATATATATATTATTATTATTTATTATTCTCTGCTTTGGCAGCAGGACACTAACATGACTTCATCACATCTTCATCATGAGACAAACGAGCAGGAACACACAATCACTTTTTACATTCTTAGTCTAACTTGTATTATATTTGTAGTGTTTCTCTCGTGATGTTCTTCAGTATGTGTGATTATATGTGAGATCTTTTAACCTGACTCCCTGTAGCCGCCACTGTTTCAGCTCTTATAAAGGTTGTAGTAAGTAAGAAGCTGTAGTAAACCCAGAGGTTCCTGACTGACGGTTGATACTGATCTAGTCTCCAGAGAACCCCCCCCCCCCTCACCGTTTTCACGTGGTTGAACCTCTCGCTGACCAGCTGCTCGGTGTACTTCCTGTAGGCGGCGTCCTGTGGCATGCTCTGCACCGACGCCAGGATCTTGGAGTAGAGAATCCTGAGACGCTGAGAGGAGAGCAGAGCAGATTAGTGGGTGGAAGGAACTGATTCTCCTAAACCTCCTCTAGTATGCTGATGATCCATGATGAACTTTAATAAAGCTGCAGCTGGACTTCGCTGATCTGGACTCGGCTGCTCACCTCATGTGGATTGTGGGAAACCGCCAGGCCGACCAGGCCGGTCGTCTGGAAGACAGCAGGACAGAAACTTCTTATTCTTTATCAACTTCAAACTTCATTCTGACCGACATTGTGGGTTTGCTTAGAGAAGCTGGTTTATAGATATATAGATATGAAATAATGATTTATTTAAGGACCTTATATAACATTCACTCAGCTGGAACAGAAGTGTGACCTCTAAAATACTATGTCAAGTATTCTTACAGCAGTACAAATACCCCGAATATGATGCAGCGCTGCCTACAGACAATCTGCACAAGACTTATAATAATCTGTTATCTAAAATCAGAGTTCTGACTGGTCCAAATGATGTTGCAGATATGTCTAATGAATATCCTGTCTAGCTATTAAATGTTAAAACAGCTCGATATAGAAATGTTATTTCTGATGAAGAAGAATTAGATTTCAGATATCTGCAACATAGATCCGGTCTTACAGATATTAAAGGTTTTATCTGGTGCATCTGGTTTGGACTACAACAATCACAGAGCTGTAGATATCTTCAAATACAACAGTGAGGAGGTTCCTGTAGAAACCTTTATTGACCGTTCTACACTAGCAGAACTATCTGACATGCAGAGGGCTCAATGTTAGCAGGGGTTACCATACACAGTTTAGCCTAGCCTAGCCTAGCCTAGCCTAGCCTAGCCTAGCTCAGCCCGCAGCAGCTGGTTCTCTGAGCAGAACCGAGCCCGGTCCGTCAGTCCCCCGTCTGGTTCTGATCTTTAGACAGTCAGTCCCTCAGTGTTCCCCTCTCCTCTCCTCTCCTCCTCTCGGGTGAATCATGACCTCTCCTCTCTGCTCTCTAACTCACCTTCTTCAGCAGCCCGGACATCTCCTCTGCACACACAACCACTTCCGGCCACTCAATATGACGTCAACTATTTTTGGCGTAGTGGATGGCTGCATCTCATTTACCGATTTGTGCCTCCTCGCCTCCTCGTCTCCTCCATCGAGGAAGCGAGGAAATGTGTTTTTAGAGACATGAGACGTCTTTTCCTCCACTTCAAGGACAAAATGTTCACTTGCTCCCTAATATCCCCCCCCCCTTCACTGAGACATGGCTGCAACCCTGAACACATCACAGTGAAAGAACTGATGTGCAGCCCGGACATTGAACTGTCAGCAGTAAGTCTTCGTCCAGAGAGTTTTCCCAGGCCATTGTTATTGTTGTTTATTACACGGCTGTGTTGAATACTCGATTCTGATTGGTCAATCACGGCGTTCTGCGGTCTGTTATTTCTGTATAACATACCGTTGCTATGTATAACATACCGTTGCTATGTAGAACAGACCGTTGCTATGTATAACAGACCGTTGCTATGTAGAACAGACCGTTGCTATGGGCGCAGCTCTGATGTCGGACTCTGGCGGACCGTTTTAGCGTCAAAATATTGATTTCTTCAGTAAGTAGCCGTGTAATAAGCAGGATAATGTACAGCTAGCGGGTCATTGTTGTGAAAGAATCCCCTTCAGGGCGATGCAGCATCGCCCTGAAGGGGATTCTTTGTGTGTATACATATATACATATATATATATACACATACATATATATATATATACACACACACATATATATATATATATACACACACAGTATATATACTATGACAGCATTCACACTTTTCAAATAATTGATGTTAAAATCTTTCATATAATTAACAGTAGTGAGACAGTCTTGATAAATCCAGATGTTCAGAGGGGGGGGGGGGAGTAATGGACCCCACGTTGAGAATCACTACACTAGATTGTCTACAAAAAATAAAGATTAGTTTCCTACAGTGAACAGTTGAGGCAGGATTAATGAGAGCTTTCTGGATTGACCTCAGGAGAAACCAGTTTTATACTGACTGACTCTCTCCCAGCAGCACGGCGCCCTCTGCTGTCCGTCAGAGGAAACACAGGAGGCAGCAGGAAACACCTGAGACATTCAGTACTTTATTATTACTGCTTACTGTAGAACATCTTCCTAATGTTTCACACACACACACACACACACACACACACACACACACACACACACACACACACACACACACACACACACACACACACACACGTCTCTGGAATAAACACGTCACACTGAGTGGAGGTTGTAAAAGTTTAATGACATCAAACCAATGCCAGCTATCTGCACATGACCGATATTATCAGTCATTAAAACATCATTTTTAAAAATGTTTGACAGAAAAAAGACATCTATCTACAATACAGTAAAAAATTAAAAGTATAAAAATATATTACAAATCTCAAGTATTTACAAAGACAGCTTCTCTCTACACGTGTAGCTGTCTACAGTTACACTGGTGTCCGTTAGTTCTCAGTCTAGTAACTAACAACGTCTCCTCTACAGACCGGGGAGGAGGGGAAGAGAGGAGGAGGGGAGGAGAGGAGGGGAGAGGAAGGAGGGGAGGAGGAGGAGAGGAGGAGGGGAGGAGAGGAGAGGGGAGGAGAGGAGGGGAGGAGGAGGAGAGGAGGGGAGGAGGGGAGGGGAGGAGAGAAGGAGAGGAGGAGAGGAGAGGAGAGGAGGAGGGGAGGAGAGGAGGAGAGGAGGAGAGGAGAGGAGAGGAGGAGGGGAGGAGAGGAGAGGAGGAGGGGAGGGGAGGAGGAGGGGAGGGGAGGAGGAGGGGAGGAGAGGAGGAGAGGAGGAGAGGAGGAGAGGAGAGGAGAGGAGGAGGGGAGGAGAGGAGGGGAGGAGAGGAGGAGAGGAGAGGAGGAGGGGAGGAGAGGAGAGGAGGAGAGGAGGAGAGGAGAGGAGAGGAGAGGAGAGGAGGAGGGGAGGAGAGGAGGAGAGGAGGAGAGAGAAAAGGTTGTCAGTTAGTTCTCAGTCTAGTAACTAACAACGTCTCCTCTACAGACCGGGGAGGAGGGGAAGAGAGGAGGAGGGGAGGAGAGGAGGGGAGAGGAAAGGAGGGGAGGAGGAGGAGAGGAGGAGGGGAGGAGAGGAGAGGGGAGGAGAGGAGGGGAGGAGGAGGAGAGGAGGAGGAGAGGAGAGGAGGAGGGGAGGGGCGGAGAGGAGGAGGGCAGGGGAGGAGAGAAGGAGAGGGGGAGAGGAGAGGAGAGGAGAGGAGGGGAGGAGGGGAGGGGAGGAGGAGAGGAGGAGAGAGAAAAGGTTGTCAGTTAGTTCTCAGTCTAGTAACTAGCATCATCTCCTCTACAGTTCCTCTGTAAACTCAGAAACTACTGCACACAACACTGGAGGCTTCACAGACAGGTCACTAAACTCCCAGCATCCTCTGGGAGAGGGAGGAGGGGAGGGGAGAGGAGGGGGGGAGGGAGGAGGGGAGGAGGGGAGGAGAGAGATGAGGGGAAGAGAGGGAGGAGAGGGAGGAGAGGAGGAGACGGAGAGAAGAGGTTTGATTAGCAGGAAGTGACAGTGGAGTTCCTCTGGATGAGGTCAGAAGAACATCCTGAGGAGGGAGAAGAGACTGATGTTATTACCTTTATCACAACACACAACATCACAACACACAACATCACAACCACACACACACAGACAGACCCCCCCCCCCACCTACCTGTAGATGTTGGGGTCCAGCAGCACAGCGGTGTCTGTGGGGAGCTGAGAGAGGTGAACCACCTGAGTCTTCTGCTGCAGCCGGTCGCTCTCATTCACCCAAACATCTGGAAGTCTGCAACACAGTGAAGAACACATTTACACATCTGGCAGTCTGACACAGTGAAGAACACATTTACACATCTGGCAGTCTGCCACACAGTGAAGAACACATTTACACATCTGGCAGTCTGCCACACAGTGAAGAACACATTTACACATCTGGCAGTCTGACACAGTGAAGAACACATTTACACATCTGGCAGTCTGACACACAGTGAAGAACACATTTACACATCTGGCAGTCTGACACACAGTGAGGAACACATTTACACATCTGGCAGTCTGACACACAGTGAGGAACACATTTACACATCTGGCAGTCTGACACACAGTGAAGAACACATTTACACATCTGGCAGTCTGACACACAGTGAAGAACACATTTACACATCTGGCAGTCTGACACACAGTGAAGAACACATTTACACATCTGGCAGTCTGACACACAGTGAAGAACACATTTACACATCTGGCAGTCTGACACACAGTGAAGAACACATTTACACATCTGGCAGTCTGACACAGTGAAGAACACATTTACACATCTGGCAGTCTGACACAGTGAAGAACACATTTACACATCTGGCAGTCTGACACACAGTGAAGAACACATTTACACATCTGGCAGTCTGACACAGTGAGGAACACATTTACACATCTGGCAGTCTGACACACAGTGAGGAACACATTTACACATCTGGCAGTCTGACACACAGTGAAGAACACATTTACACATCTGGCAGTCTGACACACAGTGAGGAACACATTTACACATCTGGCAGTCTGACACAGTGAGGAACACATTTACACATCTGGCAGTCTGACACACAGTGAAGAACACATTTACACATCTGGCAGTCTGACACAGTGAGGAACACATTTACACATCTGGCAGTCTGACACACAGTGAAGAACACATTTACACATCTGGCAGTCTGACACACAGTGAGGAACACATTTACACATCTGGACTTCATTTCTCCTCACATGTCACATAATCATGTTTTCAGTGTGAACAGTGGACAGCTGCATTCTAACCAAAGTAGCGAACATCTGCAGATGAAGCAGATGTTGCGGTGGGATCTAATGAACCAATCACACCATCTCATCTTCATTAACCCTTTAAATGAAACAATGTCTGAACTCATTTATAAACTATATTACGCCTACAAAGTGGAATCGTATACTTATAGTTAAATTGAAGCGTTATTGATGTTACACAGCTGTCCGTCAACGTCTCTTAAGATGTCTGTCGTCAGTACCGCATTGTATTGTGGGATATTTATGCCGCCGTAGTGTGCAGCGTTTGCATACTGTAATATTCACGTACTACTGGTCTCATACTGAGGTTTCAGACACACTAACAAACCTGAAGTGCTGTTTTAGCGTATAAATAGCATGTTAGTGGAATTTAACTTGACAACATAAACATCCTAAATGGGCCCCTTTGTATTTCCTGTTGCAGTGTTTGTTAATTTAGTAGCTGACAGGAAGTAAACTTGGACCAAAGCTGTTGCCCTAGCAACAGAACGGCAAAGAAAAGGTCTATACCAAGCTGCTCCACTGAGTTTTGCTCAGCTTTTTATTTAATTTTTAATATTTCTTTTGGCTGTTTAACTGATAGCGTCGGTTAAACGATTAATTATTAACGTCCCCGGCAGAGTGATGATAGGAGGAGAAGGTCTTACATGTCTTCAGGTGTCCAGTGCAACAAGACCTTCACTTTCCCAGAGTCCTCCTTCCTCCTGGCTATAACCTGAACAGACACAAACACAAGGTCACGCTCTGCTGCACAGAAGGTCATCAGTTCACTGGCTAACGTGTGTGTGTGTGTGTGTGTGTGTGTGTGTGTGTGTGTGTGTGTGTGTGTGTGTGTGTGAGAGCCCACCGTGCTGTGGAAGACCACACTGTGTCCGTTGCCCAGGCTCTCGATGTGTGTTGCCAGGTTGAGGCAGATGGCTCGATGGCGGATGGCGTCCATAGTTTGAGCGTCAAAGAAGTCATGAGGTCGGGCTGAAAATTAAAAAATATTTTGAATAGTACGAACAAAAAAAATAAAATGTGTTTGCAGGGGCCGGATGACCATTTTGTCTTTGAAGCTGGGGGAGGTAAAACTGGAGAAACCAGTAAGAGTAAGATACATTTTAATAAGTATCCAACCTATAAACCAACCCAGTGATGAAAGTAGCTAGCAGCTCTAGCAGCTCTAGCAGCTCTAGCAGCACTAGCAGCACTAGCAGCACTAACAGCTCTAGCAGCTCTAGCAGCACTAGCAGCACTAACAGCTCTAGCAGCACTAGCAGCACTAGCAGCTCTAGCAGCTCTAGCAGCTCTAGCAGCACTAGCAGCACTAGCAGCACTAACAGCTCTAGCAGCACTAGCAGCTCTAGCAGCTCTAGCAGCTCTAGCAGCTCTAGCAGCTCTAGCAGCACTAGCAGCTCTAGCAGCTCTAGCAGCACTAGCAGCACTAGCAGCTCTAGCAGCTCTAGCAGCACTGGCAGCTCTAGCAGCACTAGCAGCACTAGCAGCTCTGGCAGCTCTAGCAGCACTAGCAGCTCTAGCAGCTCCAGCAGCACTAGCAGCACTAGCAGCTATAGCAGCTCTAGCAGCACTAGCAGCACTAGCAGCTATAGCAGCTCTAGCAGCACTAGCAGCTATAGCAGCTCTA
>CAKAOJ020000187.1:212500-227500 GCA_916701645.2 Sebastolobus alascanus
CTATGTAAATGGACCATTTTTCCTCCCTGTTAAAAGGTTTTTTTTGTGGTTAAGTTTTTCCTTAGCCGATGTGAGGGTTGCATTGTCAAGGACAGAGGGTGTTGTATTCTGTACAGATTGTAAAGCCCCCCCGAGGCAAATTTGTGATTTGTGATTTTGGGCTATACAAATAAAATTGATTTGATTTGATTTGATTTGACGGATGGTTCAGCCTTCAGGAGCAGTTTGGGGTTCAGTGTCTTGCTCAAGGACACTTTGACATGTGGACTAGAGGAGCCGGGGATCGACCCGCCGACCTTCCGATTGGTGGACGACCCGCTCTACCTCTGAGCCACAGCCGCCCCGGTTCTGTGATTGTTCCGGCTTTTCAGTGAGGACAGATATTTGTTATAAAAATGATCCAGGTTAACGCCCCCCCCCCTAACCACATAGTGTAAACACACAGTAAGCTGAGACGGAGACACTGACCCCCCCTCTCTGTCCGTCCACATGTGAGGCTCTGATGTGTTCAGCCAGGTCGGGGCTGCTGGGGAACAGCAGCTGGCAGTGATCCCAGCAGCAGGTGTAGCTCAGAGACTTCCCCCCCGCCGCCGCCGAGACGCTCCCCGCCACCGCACCGTGACCGTTCAGCATCGCCGGGGTGGAGCGACCACTGGACGCCGTGCTCTCCATGTCCATCAGGGTGCTGCTGATACTGGAGAACACATAGACACACATACACAGACAGAAAACATTAGAAAGACAATACTTCAAACGGTCCAGACGAAATTAAATCAAAAATACACAGAGGAGCCGTCACTGTGACCCGCCGTCACTGTGACCCGCCGTCACTGTGACCCGCCGGTCGCTCTCAGCATGACTCCGCTGCAGCTCGTACTCTCTCAGGTACCAACATCTGGCACCTCTGGATTTAAGGTGAATCCGTCCTCTGTAGTAATCAGGCCCAACCCCAGCGTTTATTTACACTTATTACACGGCTGTGTTGAATACTCGATTCTGATTGGTTAATCACGGCGTTCTGCAGTCTGTTATTTCTGTATAGCAGACCGTTGCTATGTATAACAGACCGTTGCTATGTAGAACAGACCGTTGCTATGTAGAACAGACCGTTGCTATGTATAACAGACCGTTGCTATGGGCGCAGCTCTGATGTCGGACTCTGGCGGACCGTTTTTGCGTCAAAATATTGATTTCTTCAGTAAGTAGCCGTGTAATAAGCGGGATAATGTACAGCTAGCGGGTCATTGTTGTGAAAGAATCCCCTTCAGGGCGATGCAGCATCGCCCTGAAGGGGATTCTTTCACAACAATGACGATGTGATTGGATCACCCGAGACGCATGTTAATGCCAGGTGTGAAGCGGTGGTGTGAATCCCTCCTCCGTGCCCTTCTCTCTGAGCATACGGTCATGTTGTGAAGAAGAACATGTTTGACTGTCTACAGGTAAATTTACAGTATATATGTGAACCAGTTCAGACAGAACAGAGACCACCGATCAAACTATTAATAATTAATAATTGTGGCCGATCGAACGGAACACTTGATGATCATAATGCGGCAATAAACTTAATCCAACAGAGAATAAAACAACAACAATTATAACAACTTAAAACATTAAAATTGGATATAACGCTTCGAAAAGCTCATCGAGTCGACGGTGTGCAGGAGTGAAAGAAAAGAGCCTCTGTAATATATATATATTATGTATTATATATATAGCTTCTGTATTAAACGGTTGGTTACCGGTTAACGGGTGTCAGTTAATGTGCCATGTGATTCTCACAGGTGTAAAAACAACCATTCTACAGTTGCCAGGACCCCAGATATACAGTATAGTAGTGTATAGTATAGTATAGTAGTGTATAGTATAGTATAGTATAATATAGTATAGTAGTGTATAGTATAGTATAGTATAGTAGTGTATAGTATAGTAGTGTATAGCAGTGTATAGTATAGTATAGTATAGTATTGTATAGTATAGTAGTGTATAGTATAGTATAGTATAGTATACTAGTGTATAGTATAGTATAGTAGTGTCTAGTATTGTGGTGTATAGTATAGTATAGTATAGTATAGTATAGTATAGTATAGTATAGTATAGTAGTGCATAGTATAGTATAGTAGTGTATATTATAGCAGTGTATAGTATAGTATAGTAGTGTATAGTATAGTATTGTATAGTATAGTATAGTATAGTAGAGTATAGTAGTGTATAGTATAGTATTGTATAGTATAGTAGTGTATAGTATAGTATAGTAGTGTATAGTATAGTGTAGTGTATAGTATAGTATAGTAGTGTCTAGTATAGTGGTGTATAGCAGTGTATAGTATAGTATAGTATAGTGTAGTAGTGTATAGTATAGCAGTGTATAGTATAGTAGTGTATAGTATAGTATTGTATAGTATAGTAATGTATAGTATAGTAGTGTATAGTATAGTATAGTAGTTTATAGTATAGCAGTGTATAGTAAAGTATAGCAGTGTATAGTATAGTATAGTAGTGTATAGTATAGTAGTGTATAGCTTAGTAGTGTATAGTATAGTAGTGTATAGTATAGCCGTGTATAGTATAGTATAGCAGTGTATAGTATAGTATAGTATAGCAGTGTATTGTATAGTATAGTATAGTATAGCAGTGTATTGTATAGTATAGTATAGTAGTGTATAGTATAGTATAGCAGTGTATAGTATAGTATAGCAGTGTATAGTATAGTAGTGTATAGTGTAGCAGTGTATAGTATAGTATAGTAGTGTATAGTATAGCAGTGTATAGTATAGTATAGCAGTGTATAGTATAGTAGTGTATAGTGTAGCAGTGTATAGTATAGTATAGTAGTGTATAGTATAGCAGTGTATAGTATAGTATAGTATAGCAGTGTATAGTATAGTATAGTAGTGTATAGTATAGCAGTGTATAGTATAGTATAGCAGTGTATAGTATAGTAGTGTATAGTGTAGCAGTGTATAGTATAGTATAGTATAGTAGTGTATAGTATAGCAGTGTATAGTATAGTATAGCAGTGTATAGTATAGTAGTGTATAGTGTAGCAGTGTATAGTATAGTAGTGTATAGTATAGTATAGTATTGTATAGTATAGTAATGTATAGTATAGTATAGTATAGTATAGTATAGTAGTTTATAGTATAGCAGTGTATAGTAAAGTATAGCAGTGTATAGTATAGTAGTGTATAGTATAGTAGTGTATAGCTTAGTAGTGTATAGTATAGTAGTGTATAGTATAGCCGTGTATAGTATAGTATAGCAGTGTATAGTATAGTATAGCAGTGTATTGTATAGTATAGTATAGTATAGCAGTGTATTGTATAGTATAGTATAGTAGTGTATAGTATAGTATAGCAGTGTATAGTATAGTATAGCAGTGTATAGTATAGTAGTGTATAGTGTAGCAGTGTATAGTATAGTATAGTAGTGTATAGTATAGCAGTGTATAGTATAGTATAGTAGTGTATAGTATAGCAGTGTATAGTATAGTAGTGTATAGTGTAGCAGTGTATAGTATAGTATAGTAGTGTATAGTATAGCAGTGTATAGTATAGTATAGTAGTGTATAGTATAGTATAGCAGTGTATAGTATAGTAGTGTAGTGTATAGAATAGTATAGTATAGCAGTGTATAGTATAGTATAGTATAGTATAGTAGTGTATAGTATAGCCGTGTATAGTATAGCAGTGTATAGTATACTATAGTATAGCAGTGTATTGTATAGTATAGTATAGTAGTGTATAGTATAGTATAGTAGTGTATAGTATAGCAGTGTATAGTATAGTATAGCAGTGTATAGTATAGTATAGCAGTGTGTAGTATAGTAGTGTATAGTGTAGCAGTGTATAGTATAGTAGTGTATAGTATAGCAGTGTATAGTATAGTGTAGTAGTGTCTAGTATAGTATAGCAGTGTATAGTATAGTATAGTAGTGTATAGTATAGTATAGTATAATATAGTATAGCAGTGTATAGTATAGTAGTGTATAGTTTAGTATAGTATAATATAGTATAGTAGTGTATAGTATAGTAGTGTATAGTATAGCAGTGTATAGTATAGTAGTGTATAGTATAGTATAGTATAGTATAGTATAGTATAGTATAGTGCGACTAAACATCTTCATTTGTGGCAGCGATGCGTCTCACATTCAGCAGGTCTGTCTCTCTCTCTGTGTTAAACCTCAACTTTTCCTCGAGCAACATCACAACCTGAAAACACACCGCTAATTCACAATAAACTATTATATTATATAACTATATATAACTATAGAGAATTATTGATTGTTTTCTTGTCAAGGTGCCTGATACACCTGTCCCGGCCCTGAACGGCCCTGAACGGCCCTGAACGGCCCTGAACGGCCCTGACCGGTATCACCGGCGGAGCAGCGCTCCACCACCTGTCTCCCCGGTCCCCGGTGTGATGCCTGATCCTGATCATAGGCACCGGATTCATTTCAGTGTGTTTGTGTGTGGGGGGGGGGGGGGGGGGGGGTGTATGATTATGGCCAAACTGATAATCACAATTATTTTGATTGATATTGAGATCACGATACTGATCCTGATGATAATGTGGTGCTGATGAACCAAAAGATGAAGTATTTGGTTATTTGTGAAACTAAAGTATAACTTCACAAGATGCTCCACGTTCCTCATTTTCACACTATTTCACCTCTAAAATAACACGTACAATTACTACTTTATACTATTACGACTTTATTCTCATAATACTGCGACTTTTTTCTCTTAAACTTTTGACTTTTTTCTCGTAATATTACGACTTTCTTTCTCTAAACTTATGACTTAACTCTCGTAATACTACGACTTTATTCTCTTAAACTTGTGACTTTATCCTCATAATATTACGACTTTTTTCTCTTAAACTTGTGACTTTATTCTCTAAATCTCAGATGTATTCTTGTCCTCAGTGTGGCCCTGATACTCCGCGGTAACTATTAGTGGAGTGTTAGTAGTTGAGTACTGGCTGACAGCGTGCTGAGACGGAGGAACCCCGGAGAGGAGCTCCTCCTCCTCCTGGACCTGCCGGAGCCCCCGCTGACCGCCGGGGGGGGGGGGGACCGGACGGGGGACCGGACGGGGGAGCTGGAAGAAGTTGCGGTGAAAAGGAGGCCTGTCGCGGTCAGATGACTCTGTTTTGCCACCGAGGGATGAACAGATGAATATCTGTGAGCTGATGAGGAGTCAGAGGAGCATGCTGCCATCTGACCTTTAAAGAGGAGCATTACTAACGTTTCTGTGAAGTTCCAGTAGCGTTCCGGTAACGTTCCGATAACGTTCCCACAACCTACCGTCTGCCAGTTCGCGAACGTTGCTGGGACGTTTTTTTTTTTCCACCAAAAACGGATGTTGTAGATCCGTTAAAACTTTGCCTAATAACCGAACGTTACAGGAACGTTACGGAAACGTTAGGGGAACATTAGGGGGACGTTAGAGGAACATAAGGGGAACGTTAGGGGGACGTTAACCGACCGTTAGGGGAACGTTAGAGGAACATAAGGGGAATGTTAAGGGAACGTTAGAGGAACGTTACGGAAACGTTAGGGGGACGTTAGGGGAACATTAGGGGGACGTTAAGGGAACGTTAGAGGAACATAAGGGGAACGTTAGAGGAACGTTACAGAAACGTTAGGGGGACGTTAGGGGAACATTGGGGAACGTTAACCGAACGTTAGGTGAACGTTAAGGGACCGTTAGGGGAACGTTAAGGGAATGTTCTCCGTGAGCCCTTCAGCTAACGTTAACAGAACGTTCCTCTAACGTTAGGGGAACGTTCTCCGTGAGTCCTTCAGCTAACGTTAACAGACTGTTCCTCTAACGTTAGTGTAACGTTACGGGAACGTTCTCCGTGAGCCCTTCAGCTGACGTTAACAGACCGTTCCTCTAACGTTAGTGGAACGTTAAGGGAACATTCTCCGTGAGCCCTTCAGCTAACGTTAGGGGAACGTTCCTCTATCGTTAGGGGAACGTTCTCCGTGAGCCCTTTAGCTAACGTTAACAGAACGTTTCCCATAACGTTAAGGGAATGTTCTCCGTGAGCCCTTCAGCTAACGTTAACAGAACGTTCCCCTAACGTTAAGGGAACGTTCTCCGTGAGCCCTTCAGCTAACGTTAACAGAACGTTCCCCTAACGTTAAGGGAACGTTCTCCGTGAGCCCTTCAGCTAACGTTAACAGAACGTTCCCCTAACGTTACGGGAACGTTCACCGTGAGCCCTTCAGCTAACGTTAACAGAACGTTCCCCTAACGTTAAGGGAACGGTCTCCGTGAGCCCTTCAGCTAACGTTAACAGAACGTTCCCCTAACGTTAAGGGAAAATTCTCCGTGAGCCCTTCAGCTAACGTTAACAGAACGTTCCCCTAACGTTAAGGGAACGTTCTCCGTTAGCCCTTCAGCTAACGTTAACAGAATGTTCCCCTAACGGTAAGGGAACGTTAAGGGAACGTTCTCCGTGAGCCCTTCAGCTAACGTTAACAGAATGTTCCCCTAACGTTAAGGGAACGTTAAGGGAACGTTCTCCGTGAGCCCTTCAGCTAACGTTAACAGAACGTTCCCCTAACGTTAAGGGAACGTTAAGGGAACGTTCTCCGTGAGCCCTTCAGCTAACGTTAACAGAACGTTCCTCTAACGTTAGGGGAACGTTCCTCTAACGTTAGGGGAACGTTCCTCTAACAGACCGTATTTCACCTGTAAACAGACAGCAGTTAGCTAACAGTTAAAGTTAGCATCGTGCTGTGACCTCACACCATCCCTGCTGTCTGCTGGACTAGTAACCACAATAGAACCACGCCAGAACCACAATAGAACCACGCTTGAACCACGCTAGAACCACAATAGAACCACGCTAGAACCACACTAGAACCCCTTTAGAACCACACTAGAACCACACCACTACCCCACCGAGGCCTCCTCACACCGCTCCACGGTTCTACTTCTACCGACCTGTCCTCTGAATCCATCCGGCTCAGCGGCTCTCCTTCCTCGGGGCTCTGCTCCACGCTGCCCGCCGCCGTGGCTCCGTCCCCGGCTCCCTGCTCGGCTCCGGCTCCGTCCCCGGCTCCCTGCTCGGCTCCCTGCTCGGCTCCGGCTCTCTCCCCGGCTCTCTCCCCGGCTCTCTCCTCGGCTCTCTCCGCCGCCGTGGGGCCGTCCTCGGCTCCGTCCGTGGCTCTCTCCCCGGGGCTCTGCTCCACGCTGGCCGCGGGCTTTGTGTGTTCCCCCGGCGGGGAGGAGGACCCGCTCTCCGCCTCCCTTTGTTCCCGTGTTACCCGGGTTAGAGTTACCCGGGAGCCCTCTGGAGCGGAATCAGAGCTGCTCGCCGTGCTGCCCGGTGCGGGACTTTTCCCCGGTTCGAGGAGTTCCCCGCCGGGTTCCCCCTCGCCGGTCGGTACCGGTGTTCCGGGCCCGGGAGAGCGGTGGTCCCGGTTCTCCCGGTTCTCCCCCCCCTCAGCTCGGACTCCGTCCCCGTCGGTTCCCGGTCTGCCCTCGTTGTTGTCGGCCGGTTCCTGTTTGTGGTCCGGCTCGGCCTGGCCCTCCTCCTGGCCCGGTTCTGCCGTCTCCCCGGTCTCCTTCTGTTCCGCGGTCGGTTGAGAGTCCTGTTCGGTTCCGTCGCTGGTGATCTGAGCCATGTTGGATCAGTACCGACAGCTTTAGAGATGTTCCGGTGTGAAAGTTGCCCTCCGGCTGCCCTTCTTCCTCCTCCACTCACAGCAGGGGGCTGGTGACGTAGCGGCTCCAAGGGGCCGAAGATCGTCTCTGAGGAGGGATGTCTCACTCCGTCCGTCTCACAAAGTCTCACAAAGTCTCACTCCGTCCGTCTCACTCCGTCCGTCTCACTCCGTATCACTCCTACGTCTCACTCTCTCACTCTGTCTCACTCCGTCTCTCACTCCGTCTCACTCCGTCTCCCAATCCGTCTCACTCCGTCCTGAAACACGCATCCAGCAGGAACTCTGTTAACGTGGAATAAAGTGCAGAATTATTCATTCTACTGTTTTCATATAGTTTACAATCTTTAAATTATGGTTCTTTTGACACTGAGCAACAGAAAACACCCACACTCTGATTTATAAATATCTAATAAATAATTAATATCAAATGTAACTAATTAAGATAAACTCAACAGTATTAGCAAATCTTGTTAGCGCCCCTTGAAAATCATTAAGCTAAAAGGCAGAAATGTTGAGGAACTAGCATTTTAAAGATCCTATAGACCAGCCCAGTGCAGCAGCAGCTCCAAGAGGCCCTACATATAGAGAGGAAGGCACCAAGTCATCAACACTATCATCAGGTAGGTAGACAGGTAGGTAGACAGGTAGTGAGACAGGCAGGTAGACAGGTAGTGAGATAGGTAGGCAGACAGGTAGACAGTCCGTCCCTTCAGGCCTCCCTACCCAGAATGCCAACCACTACCCAAAATGCAATGCGCCACAGTGGTTAACCGTGGTGGCACCGTGAAGAGCAGCAGACTGAACTTTTTTTTGGAACGAGTGAGTCATCCTCGTAAACATAGACGATCTTTGGCATTGTGGCCTCTCAGCTCCACGTGTTCCGACAAACAGAAAAATGATCCAACTGAAAAAGTGCTGAAAAGGCACGTTGTTATCTGAGCAAGGTGCTGATTCCTGCAGGCAGCAGCTCCACCACCAATAAACACATCTTATATATATATATATATATTTATATATACATATAGCTCCACCACCAATAAACACATCTTATATATATATATATATATATATATATATATATATATATACAGCTCCACCACCAATAAACACATCTTATTTATATATATATATGTATATATATATACAGCTCCACCACCAATAAACACATCTTATTTATATATATATATATATATATATATACAGCTCCACCACCAATAAACACATCTTATTTATATATATATATATATATATATATATATATATATATATATATATATGTATATATAGCTCCACCACTAATAAACACATCTTACTTATATATATATATATTTTATATATATATATATAGCTCCACTCACTGTGTGCGTACTCTGAACCGTGCACATCTTACTGTGTGAGTACTCTGAACCGTGCACGTCTTACAGCTCCACTCACTGTGTGAGTACTCTGAACCGTGCACGTCTTACAGCTCCACTCACTGTGTGAGTACTCTGAACCGTGCACGTCTTACAGCTCCACTCACTGTGTGAGTACTCTGAACCGTGCACGTCTTACAGCTCCACTCACTGTGTGAGTACTCTGAACCGTGCACATCTTACCGTGTGGATACTCTGAACCGTGCACATCTTACCGTGTGGATACTCTGAACCGTGCACATCTTACCGTGTGGATACTCTGAACCGTGCACATCTTACCGTGTGGATACTCTGAACCGTGCACATCTTACAGCTCCACTCACAAGACGTGCACATCTTAGTGTCCGACTTGTTGCATTAAGGCCTCTGCGCTGCTCTCGATACCGAGATGTAGAAAAAGTCCTCTCTTAAAACATCATATTTCAGGTTGTCCATATCTCACTGGATATTGATTGACTAACTAGTATGTAGAATTAATTATTATTATTATTATTTTTGACAAAACAGACAAAAGATCCACTTAGGCTTACTATTCTTTTTCGTAGCTTTCAACCATGGTCTTCATCAGCATGTTATTCGCTCAGTTGTCATGGAGATAGATCTGTTGACATGCACGCTGAGCTCTGTAGCTCTTAAAATTTCATTCATAGCCCTTTTTGTATCATTGTTGACTTTGGATCCAACTCAAAGTCCTTTTTCTAGAGATCGGTGAAATGATATCAGTTAATTAATTGGTTAGTCATCAACAGGAAATTATCATTTCAGTTATGTTCAGTCACCTTCAACCATTTCACACATTCTTCAGTATGATAATCATCATCATCATCTTGGTTTTTAGTAGTTTTGATCAGAGTAATGTAGCCGACCGGATCAGTAGAAGGAGACTCTGTAGGTGCCGTAGTCGCACTTTGACTCATATTTTTCATGACTTAATGCTGTGATGAGACATCCAGTATAACTCTGACTCTAACAGGAAGAACAACATCATCTGTGGTTTCAATCTCACCATCAGACTATGAACCACCTGAAGAAGAAGGTCCTTATGAGGTCATTCTCTCTCAGTAATCTCTCCCTCTCTGCTCTGATAGGTAAAGAACACAGGTCCAGAGAACCGTTCGGGGCGGGCCGATTATAACCGATTATATGTCCATGAAGTTTACCGCCACACAACAAACTGTCTGTAGGCTGTGTGGCGGTACTGCCGGTCCTGCCGGTACTGCCGGTCCTGCCGGTCCTGCCGGTCCTGCTGGTACTGCCGGTACTGCCGGTACTGCCGGTACTGCCGGTCGCTCTCCCTCAGCCCCGACATCGCTCCACATCCTCCCGGCCGGTCTTCGGACCCCGTCCTCCAGAATGTAGAGCTCCATGTGTGGTAACGTTGAAATGCAGGCGTTAGGGGCCCGGCTGCATCTCCCTGCATCTCTGTCCAGGAAGATGTCTGAGTGGTAACCATGGGAACCGCTGATAGAAGAGCCCCCCCCCAACCAGTGGAAATGGCCCATCTGAAAACACCTGTGTCTCCTGCTACTGTCTGTGTGTGAGCTGCTAATCAAGTCCTGTACAAATAAAAGTCACGCAAACATTTCTCCATTTATTCTCAGAGTCGTCCATGAAGTAGACAGAACTACGGTATCCACGGTTACAGGAGTCAGGGACACGTTTACAGCTGTGTCTGGAGAAAGATCCATAATAATCACTGGACTATAGATTATTGGTTCTTCTTCAGCTGAAATATTGTGGTAAAGATGCTCATGTATGTTTGTGTGTGAGGATCATAGAGCTCTTCATATGAATCTCCCACAGAGAGCAGAGAGCTCACTGAGATCAACCTTTACACATCATCATCATCTCAATAATACAACTTTCATCATATTCAGCTTTAATCAGTCACACAGAAATACACAGAAAGTGGGAAATACAAGGTTCTGTTCAACATCGGTAGAATTAGAAGGAAAAACAACCTCAATATCAAATATCCATCTGTCCCTCCAGAACTCAGTGATTTAGTCAGAACTGTAGAAGTAAGAAAGAAAGAAAGAAAGAAAGAAAGAAAGTAAGATCAGCTTTTAGCTGGAATACAGCAGCTAGAGTCAGAAACAATGAAGGAGACATTGTGTACTACAGTATACTGTATGTAACAGTATACTGTAGTACTATGTATACTGACAGGACTCCAACACGCTCCAATACTACGACGCCGTGTCTCCGTCCTCAGGCTCGGACCTCCTGGGAGCTACTGGTGGCTTTCTGTAACAGCTGGAGCATTATGGGATAGATGGGAGCAAACTCCTTCCCCTGCCGAGTCCTCACCGACTGGACGTAGGCCTCAAGAGCACCTCTGAGAGGAGGAGAGAGAGGAGGAGAGAGAGAGAGGAGGAGAGAGAGGAGGAGAGAGAGGAGAGAGAGAGGAGGAGAGAGAGGAGGAGAGAGAAGAGGAGAGAGAGGAGGACAGAGAGGAGAGAGAGAGGAGGAGAGAGAGGAGGAGAGAAGGAGGAGAGAGAGGAGGAGAGAGAGGAGGAGAGAGAGGAGGACAGAGAGGAGGACAGAGAGAGGAGGAGAGAGAGGAGGAGAGAGAGGAGGAGAGAGAGGAGAGAGAGGAGGACAGAGAGGAGGAGAGAGAGAGAGGAGAGAGAGGAGGAGAGAGAGGAGGAGAGAGGAGGAGAGAGAGGAGGAGAGAGAGGAGGAGAGAGAGGAGGACAGAGAGGAGGAGAGAGAGGAGGAGAGAGAGGAGGAGAGAGAGGAGGAGAGAGAGGAGGAGAGAGAGGAGGAGAGAGAGGAGGAGAGAGAGGAGGACAGAGAGGAGGAGAGAGAGGAGGAGAGAGAGGAGGACAGAGAGGAGGAGAGAGAGGAGGAGAGAGAGGAGGACAGAGAAGGAGGACAGAGAGGAGGAGAGAGAGGAGGAGAGAGCAGGACAGAGGTCAGGAGAGAGGAGGACAGAGAGGAGGAGAGAGAGGAGGAGAGAGAGGAGAGAGAGAGAGGACAGAGAAGAGGACAGAGAGTAGGAGACAGAGGATCAGAGAGAGAGAGTACAGAGAGGAGGACATAGAAGAGGAGCGAGAGGAGGAGAGAGAGGAGGAAGAGAGGAGGACAGAGAGGAGGAGAGAGAGGAGGAGAGAGAGGAGGACAGAGAAGGAGGACAGAGAGGAGGAGAGAGAGGAGGAGAGAGGAGGAGAGAGAGGAGGAGAGAGAGGAGGACAGAGAAGGAGGACAGAGAGGAGGAGAGAGAGGAGGACAGAGAAGGAGGACAGAGAGGAGGAGAGAGAGGAGGAGAGAGAGGAGGACAGAGAGGAGGAGAGAGAGGAGGACAGAGAGGAGGACAGAGAGGAGGAGAGAGAGGAGGAGAGAGAGGAGAAGAGTTTACAGCCAGTAACCACATACAGTATGTTTCTATGTTCAGCTCTGAGATGGGAGGGACTGTAGCTACACTGATCTCAGTGGACAGAGGAACATTTCCTCTTTCCGAGACATATACTAAGTATACTACGTACTAAATATACTAATAACTAAAATAGAAAAAAGTCGTAGTATAGTACGTCGAAAAAATGAAAAAAGAGAAATGTGAGTTAGTATTTGTAAAAAAGTGTTTCTGGTAAAAGCCTGTAAAAGCAGCCAGTTGACCACTAGAGGCTGATCTCTGATCAGTTAACACCACAGTGTTCTCTGAGCTAGTGTTGATGATGAGGCAGGCAGGTCTGTATGAGCACATGGTCTCCTGCCTGTAGGTCAGGTGTGTGTTAATACCCGTGCTACCCGTGCTACCCGTGTTACCTGTGCTACCCGTGTTACCCGTGCTACCCGTGTTACCCGTGTTACCTGTGCTACCCGTGCTACCTGTGTTACCCGTGTTACCTGTGCTACCCGTGCTACCCGTGTTACCTGTGCTACCCGTGCTACCTGTGTTACCCGTGTTACCTGTGCTACCCGTGCTACCCGTGCTACCTGTGCTACCCGTGCTACCCGTGCTACCCGTGTTACCCGTGCTACCTGTGCTACCCGTGCTACCCGTGTTACCCGTGCTACCCGTGTTACCCGTGCTACCTGTGCTACCCGTGTTACCCGTGCTACCCGTGTTACCCGTGTTACCTGTGCTACCCGTGCTACCTGTGTTACCCGTGTTACCTGTGCTACCCGTGCTACCCGTGCTACCCGTGCTACCTGTGCTACCCGTGCTACCTGTGCTACCCGTGTTACCTGTGCTACCCGTGTTACCCGTGCTACCCGTGTTACCCGTGTTACCTGTGCTACCCGTGCTACCCGTGCTACCTGTGTTACCCGTGTTACCTGTGCTACCCGTGCTACCTGTGCTACCCGTGCTACCCGTGTTACCTGTGCTACCTGTGTTACCTGTGCTACCTGTGTTACCCGTGTTACCTGTGCTACCCGTGTTACCCGTGTTACCTGTGCTACCCGTGCTACCTGTGCTACCCGTGCTACCTGTGCTACCCGTGCTACCCGTGCTACCTGTGTTACCTGTGTTACCCGTGTTACCTGTGCTACCCGTGTTACCCGTGTTACCCGTGCTACCTGTGCTACCCGTGCTACCCGTGTTACCCGTGCTACCCGTGTTACCCGTGCTACCCGTGCTACCCGTGCTACCTGTGTTACCTGTGCTACCCGTGTTACCCGTGTTACCTGTGCTACCCGTGCTACCTGTGTTACCCGTGTTACCTGTGCTACCCGTGCTACCTGTGCTACCCGTGCTACCCGTGTTACCCGTGCTACCTGTGCTACCCGTGCTACCTGTGTTACCCGTGTTACCTGTGCTACCCGTGCTACCTGTGCTACCCGTGCTACCCGTGTTACCCGTGCTACCTGTGTTACCCGTGCTACCTGTGTTACCCGTGCTACCTGTGCTACCCGTGTTACCCGTGCTACCTGTGTTACCCGTGTTACCCGTGCTACCTGTGTTACCCGTGCTACCTGTGCTACCTGTGTTACCCGTGCTACCTGTGTTACCCGTGCTACCTGTGCTACCCGTGTTACCCGTGCTACCTGTGCTACCCGTGCTACCTGTGTTACCCGTGTTACCCGTGCTACCTGTGTTACCCGTGCTACCTGTGTTACCCGTGCTACCCGTGTTACCCGTGCTACCTGTGCTACCCGTGTTACCCGTGCTACCTGTGTTACCCGTGCTACCCGTGCTACCTGTGCTACCCGTGCTACCCGTGCTACCCGTGTTACCCGTGCTACCTGTGTTACCCGTGCTACCTGTGTTACCCGTGTTACCCGTGCTACCTGTGTTACCCGTGTTACCCGTGCTACCTGTGCTACCCGTGCTACCTGTGCTACCCGTGTTACCCGTGCTACCCGTGTTACCCGTGCTACCTGTGTTACCCGTGCTACCCGTGTTACCCGTGCTACCCGTGCTACCCGTGCTACCTGTGCTACATAGACGTACCTGATGAGAGAGAGCCGGTCTCTCTCAGATGGATGATCATCGAGCCACTGGGAGTAACGGGCGATGGACCACTCAGCTCTCTGTGGAGACAACGTGAAGCACCACGGTGAGGACAGCTGTGGCTCAGAGGGAGAGCGGGTCGGGTTTGATCCCCGGCTCCTCAGGTGTGTGTGTGTGTGTGTGTGTGTGTGTGTGTGTGTGTGTGTGTGTGTACCTGGTAAGGTGACTTGAGCTCAGGTGGAGCTCTGGTGAAGAAGAAGTGCAGCAGGGTGCTGTAGGGGATCAGATCCCCAACAGCTGGACTGCTGGAGATCAGATCACTGGTCTGGAACAGCAGCGGCCTGCAACACAATACACACTACTATAGAACACAGTAGAATAGAATAGAATAGAATAGAACAGAACAGAATAGAATAGAATAGAATAGAATAGAATAGAATAGAATAGAGTAGAATAGAATAGAATAGAATAGAATAAAAGAGAACTGTATAGAATAAAATAGA
>CAKAOJ020000187.1:232500-297500 GCA_916701645.2 Sebastolobus alascanus
ATTAAAATGAACAATCAGGTTCCTAAATTAACAACAGAACACTGGGTTATTATTTTTTATTTCATCCTGGCTCCACTGAGGATTTAATCAACTGTCTAAGTCCTCGTTTTCTAATCCACAGTTCTGATAAAAGGATTGAACGTCGGCTCCATGACAACGATATATACATATATATATATATATATATATATATATATATATATATATATATATATAGTGGAGAAGACGTTGTTCCTGTGATTGTGTTACAGCAGCGATGCAGAAGACACAGCTCATCTCCTACAATGTTCTTAGGAAGCTGTGCTTCAAAGCAGCATTCATAATAAACTAGTAACTAGCAGCTGAACTAGTTTACATACCAGAGAATGAGAGTGTTATAAGAAAATGTGAATTAAAAAGCTGTTTGCTGCGATACCTCCAGAGAAGAAGAGAGAGCCTCTGCAGCCAGCGGTGGACACGACGCCAATCCTGAGATAATCTGCAAAAACAAAGCAAAACATAATGATAAACTTTATTTGTATCGTACTGTTCGTACATCAAATACAGCTCAAAGGGTTAGGTGATGCTCTACATTAAATAGTATAAAAAACATCGAAGATATTGATTAAAAGGGGATTTTATGTCATAGATTTAGAGTTTCATGTGCAGGCTGCTCTACAGGCTCTCTATACTTTACTAGTAGTAAAGTACTAGTAATTAGAGCTTTATGACCTGAGGAGAGTTGGTACAAAAGGCCAGAGAGTCACCGATACATGAGCTACTAAACCATTCAAAGCTGTGTAAACTAGTAATACATTATTATATATATTTAATAGAGAGACAGGAAGAGACGAGGCAGGAAGCCGATGCAAAGTGATGTGATCTCTATGACATGATTCTGTTAAAACTGTTCAGTGTTCAGTGATTTCTTTAGTGGTCCAGTTAAAGGAGCTGCAGTAGTCAGGATGAGAGGAAACCAACATCTTAATGTGTTGGCATCACAAAGAGTGAGATATGGTCTGATTGTTGTCATGGTTCTGGTAAAGTCAGATTAGTTACTAAAGTTTAAATTGTGATCTATAATTCAAGTCTTTCTTGGAATCAGCAGAGACACTAGAATGTGAAACAGTCGTTTAATGTCTTCAGCGGCTCTGCAGGAGAGACTTTTACATTTCCAACCAGCTCTATCATTACAACGTGGGTAGAGTATGTAAATAATCAATGCTGGACCTCCCTCCATGTAGAAAGCACCCAAAGGCCCCCGCTCATTTACCAGCAACAATCCACCGGGTGACACCGGCTCTGTGTTTTAACTACAGATCGTCCTCTTCTTTCACCACGAGGACGAGTCTCATGTTTCACAACAATCTGGGCAAAATGTAGAAACCTCTGTCACATAAGATGAGTTTAAAGTAAGCGACAAACAGCGGAAGCAGAGCTCTGCTGGAACTATAGGATCATCACACATTAAAGCTGAGGCTGACCTGGTTGCTCTCAACCTCTCACTGCACCATAAAGACTGTTAAAGGACAAACAGGCTCTGGAAGAACAAGAGGAGCAGCTCAGGAAACACAACTGGAAACAGACACATCGATGCCTAAAGTGCTCAGAGGATCTGGAGGCTCATCTGTGAATCCCGATGGTGTGAACTCTCATCTTCAGAGGGGACAAAAGAAAGTTCAACACTCACAGTTGTGTCTGATACAAACCTCCTTACTGCCCAACACACACAGAACCTGAAGAGAGGAACGAAGCTCAGGATCTACAACCTCAACTCACAGTCAGGACGCTCAGAGGCCGACAGACATCACTCATCACATCCACAGTTTCACGCTGCAGCAGCAGTGACTCTGATCATGTCTCACATTCATAAGACAACCCTAAAGACTGCTGATCCTCCAGCAGGACACCAGGGGGCAGCGTTGGGAGCTTTTCAGAAGCTGAACCCTGACAGAGGATAAGCCAAAGCTCCGGCTACAAGAGGAAACACAGAGACCCGATGGAGCAGCGAGGAGAAGATCTGCTCTCAGCCGGAGGAGGAACCGCTGCTGTCGGGCATCGAGGTCTCCAGAAACCTCCAGAACCAAGGCTGTGAATGTCTACAGCAAGAGGAGGTCACTGCCATTACTCTGAGAAGCATGCATGGGAATACTTCCATTATATATATACTGTATATATATATATATATATATATATACAGCATATATATATTTGAATATATTTCTCCCTTTTCCCCTGATGGGCTGAATAAGTCCTTAAATTTGCGTTACATTTTAGAAAATAAATTCCGTAAGAAGGTCTTAAAAGTCGCTAATAAAGTTAGCAACACTGTGTGCCGCTGTGCACGAGACGGGAACCATTGTGCAGCACATGCATGTAAATCTGACCGGCACAGAACTGTGTATATATCTGAGAGAGATCATGGATGGTGCGTCTCTAGAGAGGAACCAGTGAGGGTCTTTTACATGTTCCAACCTGAGGAAGGAAGGAAGGAAACTAAAGAAGCTCTTTCGTTACGTATTCAGAGCTTCTTCTGAAGGAGGTCCAAAGTTATTCAACTCAGAAAGGTCATGAATATTTTTAGTAGAGGTCTGGCTAACAGCCTGCTCTATATGCATCTGGATTTGTTTTCCTGTCTTTGTCCCTCCGTCCCTCCGTCTCCGTCTCACTGTGTTTTCACACAGTCACATCTAAATGTCTTAAATATTTAATGCTGCAGTAATCTGTTTTTTTAATGCTATTAATCAGCCCGGCTGCTGTACCGGGACACAGCATCCATCTTTAATGGAGGCAGCTGAAAGGACACCCTGATACTCCTTTTATCCTCTTTTCATTTCCTTTGCTTCCCTTCATGCACGTGCGTTTGTGTGTCCGTCGCACACATCTCTCTGCATTAGAAAGGTAACAGTCCAGACACACATCTCTCTGCATTACTATTAGTAATAGTCCAGTCTCACACACAGACAGCTGGGTGTCATGTTGAGGCCGTCACTGTCGCACCTGTGGACAATCTTTGGGAAGAAAAATATACTGAACTAATCCAACAGTTACTACACACTGTAAAGAAGGAGAAACACAGAGTTAACCACACTGATCTAATGAATCTAATGATCTGATCTAACGAAAACATTTTCTCAGTGAGATCTTAAGTTACAACTCTAACTAATACTAACTAATGCTTTGTGTGATACAAACTCCGACTAATGCAGCTCCATGTAAACATCTGGAAAAGCCCCTTCCTGCAGTTCAGTCCAGCTGATTAAGGAAGTAGGAATAAAGCACTGATAGCCTCCAGCCTGCTCACTCATACTGAACTCCTGGTGTCAGGTAGACAGGTGTTCATGTGGTGGTTTGTGCAGTTGTGAAACCTCAAATATCTTTTAGCATAAAGATGATAAGTACATTCAGAAGCTCCTCTCAGGTGTGCACGTTATGTAAATGTTGGTCTGACGAAAGAGTCCGGACGAATGTGTGACGAGGTCGGACCTGCTAACATTTCTGTATCACTTTAAACTGAACTTCGTCACATTAACATGAAGACTACAGCTGTACAAGGTAAGATACACAGAGGCTCATTAAATCACTGAGGAGAACCTCCTCACATCAGATCAGACTATTTTACAACATTTAAGAAAGTCACTTTTTATGACTGCCTCATGCTGAAGTGTCATCAGTACGTCCACGTCTTTAATGCACCACAGTGGAATCTGTTAAGACCCAGAATGCTGGAATTAATTATGAATTAATTAGACTTTTTAAAGATGGCCGTGTTTACTGGATCTACTGGATCTACTGGATCTACTGTATCTACTGTATCTACTGTATCTACTGTATCTACTGTATCTACTGGATCTACTGTATCTACTGTATCTACTGGATCTACTGGATCTACTGGAGGCTACTGTATGTTCAGCGGTGATCCAGCTCCATCAGAAGGGTGTCAGTCAGTCTTATGATAAAGAAACTTATTAACCAAACATCATATCGAGCACTTTCAAGACTGAAGCTTGACATTAACATCTCTATAGAGACGGAGCATTACTGCAGATGTTGGTGATCAAATGAGAGAGACGACCACACTATATAGTAACATGTCTCTTTAGGTCTGATGATCTATGACAGTTGATTCTTGATATGAATGAATACATTAGTCCAGCAGACGGACGGCGTTCTACCTTGGCGACGGCCTGCTGCAGACGGTAGAGGGAGTTGACCACAGCGACGTTCCTCCTCTGGCCCTCCGTTAACGGACCAATCACCTGACTGGCATCACCCTGAGTGCACAGCTGCAGACACACAGGTAGACAGGTATTCAGGGAGACAGGTAGACAGGTAGACAGGTAAACAGGTAGACAGGTAGACAGGGAGACAGGGAGACAGGGAGACAGGTAGACAGGGAGACAGGTAGACAGGTAGACAGGTATTCAGGGAGACAGGTAGACAGGTAGACAGGTAGACAGGTAGACAGGTATTCAGGGAGACAGGTAGACAGGTAGACAGGTAGACAGGTAGACAGGAATTCAGGGAGACAGGTAGACAGGTAGACAGGTAGACAGGTAGACGGGTAGACGGGTAGACAGGTAGACAGGTAGACAGGTAGACAGGTAGACAGGTATTCAGGGAGACAGGTAGACAGGTAGACAGGTAGACAGGTAGACAGGTAGACGGGTAGACAGGTAGACAGGTAGACAGGTATTCAGGGAGACAGGTAGACAGGTAGACAGGTAGACAGGTAGACAGGTAGACAGGTATTCAGGGAGACAGGTAGACAGGTAGACAGGTAGACAGGTAGACAGGTAGACGGGTAGACAGGTAGACAGGTAGACAGGTAGACAGGTATTCAGGGAGACAGGTAGACAGGTAGACAGGTAGACAGGTAGACAGGTAGACGGGTAGACAGGTAGACAGGTAGACAGGACACACACAATTCTGATTCATCGATCCATTTAAACACTATTTCACTGTGTTATGGACACGTGGTGGCTGAAGAAGATACAGAGAGGAAACCTCTGGACTGACACACACACACACACACACACACACACACACACACACACACACACACTGTACACACCACACTGTACACACCAGCTGCTCACACTTGACACAGAAGAGTTGGACGGTCTTGGCAGCGTTCTTGGACACAGCCAGAGAGAGGTTAGGATCTACTGATGCTACGTTCAGCTCACTGCAGACAAACAGAGAAACAAACAAACAAATAAATAAATTAAATAAATAAATAAATAAATAAAAACAAACAGAGAAATAAATAAATACATTAATTAAATAATTTGAATAAATTAAATAAATAAATAAACAAACAGAGAAATAAATAAATAAATAAATTAATTAATTAATTAATTAATTAATTAATTAATTAAATAATTTAAATAAATAAGATAAATTAAATCAATAAATAAACAAACAAACAGAGAAATAAATAAATAAATAAATTAAATAAATTAAATAAATTAAATAAATAAACAAACAAACATAAATAAATAAATAAACAAATAAAGAAATAAAGAAATAAAGAAATAAAGAAATAAAGAAAGAAGACATTCACATTAATGAAACAGGGATAATTATCTAATGAGAGCTCTGCAGTATGTCTGTCTAACGACTTACAGTTTCAAAGGTTCATTCCACCCAAAAACTACTTTCCAGTGAGTTAATTAATTTCAGCTTCCACCTTTGACAGTATTACAGTTCATCGTCCTGCTTTTCTACCAGTGTATTTCAGCTCTAACATGTTTTCGGGGTCATGTAGTTCAGCTTCCAGCTCCAGTTTTACAGTTCAGTATTTTCAGCAACGCTTTGCAATTAATTTCAGCCGTCAGCATTCCCACTCATTCTCAGCAGGAGAATCGTGTGTCTCGTGTCTCATCTCATCTTACTGAGTGATGTTGTCTCTTCCGGTGTGTCTTTGCTGTAACTAATCCTAACTGTTGTGTACTGTATGCTGCTGACCTGCTGATGGTCTTGATGATGCTGTCCAGCTCGTCGTTGGAAGGCGGGTTGCGTCCGCTCATAGGGAACACCAGGTTGATGGGATCGAACAGGCGAGAGAGGGACTTGGAAAGGTACGCTGCCTCGTACAGCTGCAGAGAGTCCTTCAGAGCCTTCTCCGGGCTGAGACACATACATCATTCATGTTCAGATACTAACAGAGATACCATCATTAGTAACTGAACAGATAACAGAGACATCCACTCAGCAGGAAGATCAGAAAATAGCTTCACTTAACACAACTCAACATGTCAGATCTATCCCGGTTTAATGATCTACTGCCATCTATTTATTGTCTCATGGTGATTTATAACATCCTCTAATTGGCTGGAATATCTGTGCTGACATACGGAGCACTTAAAGAGCAGATAAAGGGAAGCAAAATGCCTCGGTGGCTCAACACCATTATCTCATGACTGTATATCACTGAGATAGAGGACAAGAGGGGGGGGGGGGGGTGTATAGTGTCATGGTCAACAAGACTAAAGCTGCACAGAGATCAGCTGCAGCTCCAACACAGCGTCCATCTGAGACTTCTTCTTCCTTCAGACTGGTGTCTTCATTCCTCAGTTCCTCAGTCTCTCCTCCCTCTCTGTTCCTGCTACATTTAATATCTAATATTTAATACATTACTTCTTAATTATCACCTAATCATCACTAATTAAACAGGTCCACAGATTTAATATCTGTGGACCTGTTTAATGAAGTGTTGCTGAGGCTTTACGGTCCTTCATCCACCACTGCATGATGGGAACTTTCTATACAATGAGGCATTGCATTGTGGGATTGTTAGAAGAAATATATGTTTATGTGCATTGGACACTGTTTTTGGTTCAATTGTGGGAATGTTTTACTATATACTGTATACAGACCATAATGTTCAGACACTCAAACAGTAAATATAGAGCACTAATTATTAACAGGGAGTTATTTCCTGCTATGAAATGCTCTGTTAAACTATGTCATAATCAAAAAGGAAGCATTCTTTAGTCTGGATTTTAGTATTGTCATATTTCTGATTTGGACATTGTTTTACTGTGAAGCTGGACTCAGTTCTGAGTGTGAAGGTAGGTCGGTCCAAACACCTCAGAACACCAGCAGAGAGACAGACCGGTCCATCGTTCCAGAACTGGGCTCGGTAGCTGATCCAGCCTTTAGAAGAACTTGTTCACTGAGAGCTCAACTTGTAACTCAGGTTAATTAATCTAAACTAACAAAAGCAGAACTATGCTTGAATATAAACGAGTCCAGCCTGCAGGTGTGATCGGACCCTGAACTGACTCTGATTGTGTTGCTGTGTGTCTGCTCACTTGTAGTCCTGTTTCCCGTGTGTGAAGAGGTCCTGGTTGTCCGTCTCCGTGGCGGTGATGTCCAGAGACGCGTCCATTCCTCCGCTGCTCATCAGCGCTCCCTGCAGGCTGGCGCTGTACTGCTGCAGGCGGCGCCACAGCTCGTTGTACAGACGCAACAGCTTCGGATACTCTCCTTCAAAAGCCTGCTTCAGGAAGGACGAGGCTGGAGAGAGGAAACAGACCTCCTTATTACATATCAGACTACAATAAGACTACAGCTTATTATAGGATACTCTCCTTCAAAGGCCTGCTTCAGGAAGGACGAGGCTGGAGAGAGGAAACACAGACTCAGGTAGAGAGGAACCTCCTCATTATATATCAGACTACAATAAGACTACAGCTGATCATACAGCCAGTAGTCATGATCCTGATGCCCCTCATGCCATTTCCAAACAAACCTGGCTAGATATAAAGATTCTTTCAAGGAAAACGTTCAACACTTCAATAAAGAGTTTATTGGCTCGATAGCAACACCGTGTCTGTGTGTTCATTAGAGAGCTGGATTCAAGACCTGGTTAGCCTAGCTTAGCATAAAGACCATGGCCATTATGTCCAAATCCCAAAACACGGGAAAACAGGAGGAGGTTGAAAGACAATGTGGACGAGAGAAGAGAGGAAACATGAGAGATAAGCTAAATGAGTAGAGTACCAATCGGTTCCTGCTGGAGACGAACATCTTTAAATCAGAGGTAGAAGAGATATCAGCCTTAGATACACACACACACAGTACTAGTTAGATACACAAACAATACTAGTTAGATACACAAACACAATACTAGTTAGTAGATACGTTCACTCACATGAGATCTATCATCTATCTATCTATCAGAGAAATATAGAAAATCATCATTTAATCAACCAAAGAATGAAAGGAACAGAGAGAGAAGAAGAAGAGGAAAGAAAAACTGAGGACAATCAGTAATCATAAGCCACACACGCACGCTCGCACACACACACACACACACACACACACACACACACACACACACACACACACACACACAAACACACACACACTTTTCAGTAAAGTGCCAGTTTGAAGCCGAGTACGTTAGCAAGCAGCCAAATCCGCCTCTCCTGTTCTCTCTGTGTTATTCTCTGGAATCAGACAACTCTCTACTGAAACGCCTCCATATGATCTGTGAGGGTGTGTGTGTGTGAGAGAGAGAGAGAGAGAGAGGGGGGGGGTGGGGAGAGAGAGAGAGAAAGAGAGACAGGGGGGGGGGGAGAGAGAGAGAGAGAGAGAGACAGGGGGAGAGAGATAGAGAGAGAGACTCCAGTGGGATGGAAGAAGAAGAGAGGGATGATTAGGGAGGTGAAACAACAACCAGCTCTTTCTCTTATTGATGCCTGAGTGCTGCAGCTGACTGAGCTCTGGATGTCCTCTCTGTCCTTTCTGTCCTTTCTGTCCTTTCTGTCCTTTCTGTCCTTTCTGTCCTCTCTCTACATCTGTCTTCATGTTGGACTTATCAATATATTACCTGGACACTTTATGAGAATGTAATGATCCACCCCCCCAGATCTGATAAAAACGCTTCGCTTGTACCGTCACAAGTTCAACACAGTCTGCTGTGTTGAACTGGATTCAAAGACGATGATGATAGTCAGAAGCTCCGAGCAAACACTGAGAATAAGCAGAACCACCTGAATATCACAGAAAGACCAATCAAACATCCAGAGGAGTGGAGCAGTAAGAAGTCTCCAGAGGCTGATCCCACCTAGATCTGGCTCTGCACGGTCAGCGCAGCTAAACAAGGGAAGAATAATACTCAATGCCTTCCCACAGCTGTTCTTCAGGTTGAGCTACAGTTCATCCTCTAATGCTATACACTAAAGTTAAAGGTCCAACAACAGTCGAGGCAGAAATCATTTTGCAACCCTGTCTCCTAAAACTTACGTTCCAGTACAACTAAACTGCATTTTCTATTATTTTTTGAGGGAAACGTTTTCTATCCAAGATTACGGTCACAGTTTTAAACAGTTTTAAACAGTTATTAACAGTTATAAACAGTTATAAACAGTTTTAAACAGTTTAAACAGTTATAAACAGTTTTAAACAGTTATAAACAGTTTAAACAGTTTTAAACAGTTATTAACAATTATAAACCGTTATAAACAGTTTTAAACAGTTATAAACAGTTATAAACAGTTATAAACAGTTATTAACAGTTATAAACAGTTATAAACAGTTTTAAACAGTTTTAAACAGTTTTAAACCGTTTTAAACGGTTTTAAACCGTTATAAACGGTTTTAAACGGGTTTAAACAGTTATAAACAGTTTAAACAGTTTAAACAGTTTTAAACAGTTTTAAACCGTTATTAACAGTTATAAACAGTTTAAACAGTTATAAACAGTTATAAACAGTTATAAACAATTTTAAACAGTTTTAACAGTTTAAACAGTTATAAACAGTATTAAACAGTTTTAAACAGTTTTAAACAGTTTTAAACAGTTTTAAACCGTTATAAACGGTGTTAAACGGTTTTAAACGGTTTTAAACAGTTATAAACAGTTTAAACAGTTTAAACAGTTATAAACAGTTTTAAACAGTTTTAAACAGTTTTAAACAGTTATAAGCAGTATTAAACAGTTTTAAACCGTTATTAACAGTTATAAACAGTTTTAAACAGTTTTAAACAGTTTTAAACAGTTATAAGCAGTATTAAACAGTTTTAAACAGTTATAAGCAGTTATAAACAGTTTTAAACAGTTATAAACTGTTTTAAACAGTTATAAACAGTTATAAATAGTTTAAAACAGTTATACACAGTTTTAAATAGTTTAAAACAGTTATACACAGTAATAACAGTTATAAACAGTTATAAACAGTTATAAACAGTTATAAACACATAGTTAACGCTGTGAATTGAACAAAACAAAACAAAAACGCAACAAAACTACTTGGTTATGTTTAGGCAACAAATTGACTGATTTTTGTCCAGGTTGGAGTTCTCACGGTGTCCAGCTGCAGGCAGTGACTTCAGATAAACTGAGGTTACACAACAGGCCAACGCTGGCTCAATGAGACTGCTGTGTGGTCCGATAGCTCCATGAACAACAGAACCTTCATTGATCTCCTGCTGTTAACTGAGCTCTTGTTACAGCCTGATGATCACGGCTCACTAAGAGACCTCCCACTATAGCTGTTAGTGCTGCTGGAGGAGGAGCAGCTATCTACCATCAGGAGTAATTCATCTTCCCTCTGAATCAGACGCTCTGATATTTAAACTGGTAGTTGTAGCAGAGAGACTGAGAGGAAGTCTTACCTTCAGTTGCTCTGTGGAACTCCAAACTCAGTGAGCTGGTGATATCAGTCCAGAAGGTGTAGAGGAGATCAGGCTGACCGTCCTGTCATCAGGGAGACACAAGAGAAACACACTGATTATATCATTATCTATATTATTATATCATTATATCCTTGAGTTCGCTGACTCCTCCCACCTTTCTGCTGTTTGTCTGATTGTCTGTTTGGGTTGAAGTTAGAAGCCAGTTTAAGTTGTGCTGATGATGGTCTATGAACAACATTTTCATACTTTTTAACATTTTGGAAATGTAATAAATTGATCCTTTTTGTACCTGGAGAGCTCAGCGTCTGAATGCACTACAGAGATATGAATCTCAGGAAATCAGCAGTTAAGATGGAGTTACGAGCATTTAGGTGTTTTTGTTTTAAACATTTATGTTGTAAACCCACTGACATGTGTTCTCAGGGTGGAAGCTGCACATTAAAAAACAATAATAGCTGCAGTGGACACTCTTGATCTGATCTGAAATAATCAGTTTGAAATCGAGACAAATAATCCTGAATAATAATAGCAATCAGAATATTTAGTAAAGTCATTCCAATGATGATTATACATGACATTATACATGAGGTGGTCAGTGCTCACACCCTTCATCATGAATATCAGACTGTGTGGATCTAGTAACAGAGAAGACTGAGAGCTGTCGGACAGACAGACAGCAACACTCACTCTCAGAGCTGGACTAAGGAAAGTGCTTTAATTATCTATGGAAGTGGACATGTGTGTGTCTGTGTATTCTCCTCTAATCCTCCATTAGAGAAGCCTGTTGTAGATCTGCTGCCTGGCTGTCCTCTCATCCTCTCCTCCTCACATCCACTACATCCTCACATCTACTACATCCACACATCAACTACATCCACACATCCACTACATCCACACATCCACTACATCCACACATCAACTACATCCACACATCCACTACATCCACACATCCACTACATCCACACATCCACTACATCCTCACATCCACTACATCCACACATCCACTACATCCTCACATCCACTACATCCACACATCCACTACATCCACACATCAACTACATCCACACATCCACTACATCCTCACATCCACTACATCCACACATCCACTACATCCTCACATCAACTACATCCACACATCAACTACATCCACACATCCACTACATCCTCACATCCACTACATCCTCACATCCACTACATCCTCACATCCTCACATCCACTACATCCTCACATCCACTACATCCTCACATCCACTACATCCTCTACATCCTCACATCCACTACATCCACTACATCCACACATCCACTACATCCTCACATCCACTACATCCTCACATCCACACATCCACTACATCCTCACATCCACTACATCCTCACATCCACTACATCCACTACATCCTCACATCCACTACATCCACTACATCCACTACATCCACTACATCCTCACATCCACTACATCCTCTCACACTCAACTACATCCACACATCCCACATCTACATCCTCACATCTACTACATCCTCACATCAACTACATCCACTACCATCCCTCACATCCACTACATCCACTACATCCTCACATCCTCACATCCACTACATCCTCACATCCACTACATCCACACATCCACTACATCCTCACATCAACTACATCCACACATCCACTACATCCTCACATCCACTACATCCTCACATCCACTATATCCTCACATCAACTCTCCCACATCCTACATCCCACATCCTACCCCCACAAATAATCCCACATCCTACATCCACACATCCTACATCCCACATCAAATACATCCCACATCCCACATCCCACATCAAATACATCCCACATCCTACATCCCACATCCTACATCCCACATCCACTACATCCTCACATCCACACATCCACACATCCCACATCCCACATCAAATACACCCACATCAAATACATCCCACATCCACTACATCCTCACAAAAACCCCCCATCCCAACCACTACATCCTCACATCAAATTCCCCCCAAAAAAACCCCCCCCCCCCCCTTCCCCCCCCCCCCACATCCCACATCCCCCACAACTACATCCTCACATCAAATACATCCCACATCCACACATCCACTACATCCTCACATCAAATACATCCACCCCCCTTCAATTCCCCCAAAATCACCCCCAAATTCCCCCCAAATCCCCCAAATCCCCCCCCACCTCCCAATCCACATCCACTACATCCTCACATCCACTACATCCTCACATCCACTACATCCTCACATCCACTACATCCTCACATCCTCACATCCACTACATCCTCACATCCACTACATCCTCACATCCACTACATCCTCACATCCACTACATCCTCACATCCACACATCCACTACATCCTCACATCCTCACATCCACTACATCCTCACATCCACACATCCACTACATCCTCACATCCTCACATCCTCACATCCACTACATCCTCACATCCACTACATCCACTACATCCTCACATCCTCACATCCACTACATCCTCACATCCCCTACATCCTCACATCCACTACATCCACTACATCCTCACATCCTCACATCCACTACATCCTCACATCCACTACATCCACACATCCACTACATCCTCACATCAACTACATCCACACATCCACTACATCCTCACATCCACTACATCCTCACATCCACTACATCCTCACATCCACTACATCCTCACATCCACTACATCCTCACATCCTCACATCAACTACATCCTCACATCCACACATCCACTACATCCTCACATCCACTACATCCTCACATCCTCACATCTACTACATCCTCACATCCACACATCCACTACATCCTCACATCCACACATCCACTACATCCTCACATCCACTACATCCTCACATCCTCACATCCACTACATCCTCACATCCACTACATCCACTACATCCTCACATCCTCACATCCACTACATCCTCACATCCTCACATCCACTACATCCTCACATCCACTACATCCTCACATCCTCACATCCTCACATCCACTACATCCTCACATCCTCACATCCTCACATCCACTACATCCTCACATCCTCACATCCACTACATCCTCACATCCTCACATCCACTACATCCTCACATCCACTACATCCTCACATCCTCACATCCTCACATCCACTACATCCACTACATCCACTACATCCACTACATCCTCACATCCACTACATCCTCACATCCACTACATCCTCTACATCCTCACATCCACTACATCCTCACATCCACTACATCCACTACATCCTCTACATCCTCACATCCACTACATCCTCACATCCACTACATCCTCACATCCACTACATCCTCACATCCACTACATCCTCACATCCTCACATCCACTACATCCTCACATCCACTACATCCTCACATCCACTACATCCTCACATCCACTACATCCTCACATCCTCACATCCACTACATCCTCACATCCACTACATCCTCACTTCTTCACAAACCTCTGACTCCATCTTTCTTCCTTAAAGGACCAGTGTGTCACATTTCTGGGGATCTAACAGTAGCTGAGAGTTACAATAATCCAACCTGGAGGAAACAACACTTCTTCTGTCCATCAGGTCAAACTACCCAGGATGAGGGGGGGGGGGGGAACTTTACTGTTACATGAAGAAACCATGAATGAGGAGACAAGTGATCCCCAACTTAAGAGAAGAAAGTGCATGAGAGTGTACTGACCTGTGTAACTAGACCAAAAAAGCCCTGTGGATGTGTGTAGCAGCTACGCTACACACATCCACAGGGCTTTTTTGGTCTAGTTACACACTATCACACTAACCCAGGTACAGGGCTACACTACCAACTATGTTCAGGTTCAGGTGACTTTATTTGTACCCGTAGGTAGATTTGTTATACATGATATCATCTTCCTCTTAATGACCACAGCTCAGGTGTTTCCAGTGTGATCAGACTGATGTGGATGCAGCTGCTCTGACAGCAGGTCGACGTGTGTCAGTCATTTCCAGCTGCGCTGCATTTAGACATGTCATTAAGTCTCCAGCTCACTCCTCCGTCTCTGGGTAATTGGTGAGAGCTTTGTTTCCATAGCAACAGCCTCCCGCTCTGATTCGTACAACTAGGTTTGTGTGAGGAAAGCGAGTGAGACGCTGATGATGTGGTAATGACTGCCATGATTACTATTGATACTATTACTACCATGAAGAGAGCTGCTACCTGCTGCTACCTGCAGCTACCTGCTGATACCTGCTGCTACCTGCTGATACACACAATTTCTTTCCTTCTTTCTTTCCTTCTTTCTTTCTTCTGAATACAACAAAAACTATAACATTTAACATAATACATATTTCACCACAAACTGCTCTACATTGCTTTTAAAGGCCAGCTCTATGTGAATACAATATTCTAATGTCCAAGAGACCTGATCCAGATCACTTCTTTCTAACTCCACACCTCTACATCTTTCTCTTCTTTCTAACTCCACACCTCTTCATCTTTCTCTTCTTCTAACTCCACACCTCTACATCTTTCTCTTCTTTCTAACTCCACACCTCTTCATCTTTCTCTTCTTTCTAACTCCACACCTCTTCATCTTTCTCTTCTTCTATCTCCACACCTCTACATCTTTCTCTTCTTTCTAACTCCACACCTCTTCATCTTTCTCTTCTTTCTAACTCCACACCTCTTCATCTTTCTCTTCTTTCTAACTCCACACCTCTACATCTTTCTCTTCTTTCTAACTCCACACCTCTACATCTTTCTCTTCTTTCTAACTCCACACCTCTTCATCTTTCTCTTCTTCTAACTCCACACCTCTACATCTTTCTCTTCTTCTAACTCCACACCTCTACATCTTTCTCTTCTTTCTAACTCCACACCTCTATATCTTTCTCTTCTTTCTAACTCCACACCTCTACATCTTTCTCTTCTTTCTAACTCCACACCTCTACATCTTTCTCTTCTTTCTAACTCCACACCTCTACATCTTTCTCTTCTTTCTAACTCCACACCTCTACATCTTCTCTTCTTTCTAACTCCACACCTCTACATCTTTCTTCTTCTTTCTAACTCCACACCTCTATATCTTTCTCTTCTTTCTAACTCCACACCTCTATATCTTTCTCTTCTTTCTAACTCCACACCTCTACATCTTCTCTTCTTTCTAACTCCACACCTCTACATCTTTCTCTTCTTTCTAACTCCACACCTCTACATCTTCTCTTCTTTCTAACTCCACACCTCTACATCTTTCTCTTCTTTCTAACTCCACACCTCTACATCTTTCTCTTCTTTCTAACTCCACACCTCTACATCTTTCTCTTCTTCTAACTCCACACCTCTTCATCTTTTTCTTCTTTCTAACTCCACACCTCTACATCTTTCTCTTCTTTCTAACTCCACACCTTTATATCTTTCTCTTCTTTCTAACTCCACACCTCTACATCTTTCTCTTCTTTCTAACTCCACACCTCTACATCTTTCTCTTCTTCTAACTCCACACCTCTTCATCTTTTTCTTCTTTCTAACTCCACACCTCTTCATCTTTCTCTTCTTCTAACTCCACACCTCTACATCTTTCTATTCTTTCTAACTCCACACCTCTACATCTTTCTCTTCTTCTAACTCCACCCCTCTTCATCTTTCTCTTCTTCTAACTCCACACCTCTACATCTTTCTCTTCTTTCTAACTCCACACCTCTACATCTTCTCTTCTTTCTAACTCCACACCTCTACATCTTCTCTTCTTTCTAACTCCACACCTCTATATCTTTCTCTTCTTTCTAACTCCACACCTCTACATCTTTCTCTTCTTTCTAACTCCACACCTCTACATCTTTCTCTTCTTTCTAACTCCACACCTCTACATCTTCTCTTCTTTCTAACTCCACACCTCTACATCTTCTCTTCTTTCTAACTCCACACCTCTATATCTTTCTCTTCTTTCTAACTCCACACCTCTATATCTTTCTCTTCTTCTAACTCCACACTATTATAAATATAAATTATTATATATATATATATATATGAGTCCAGAGCAGTGGTGCCCCCCCACCTTGTTGATCTCATCGATGAAGCACACGTGAGTTACAGGGTCTCTCTTCTTCATCAGGACCTTCTGCAGATGTTGCACCTGTAAAACATGCAGAACAGCTGGTTCATCAGTCCTGTCTCCTGTTGGTTCTGATCCAGTCAGGTACGGGTGTCATGGAGCTGCGTACCTGTCTGCACGCAGCACAGATCTGGTCCATCAGTTTCTCCAGGTTGGTCCACAGAGCGGCCCGGAAAGCTGCTGTGTGGCCCGGTGTCGGCAGCACCGCTCTGCCTGGTGCACCTGAGGGCACAAATTCACCAGGTGGAAGGTTTTGGTTACCACCAGTACCACCGTCCCATTATCTCCAGTACCACAAGGATAAGTCTGGTGCTATTCTATATTGTTCTTACTGTTATCATAATCCCATGAAAATACTAAAACCAACAATGTATTAATCCATCTTTCCCTAATCCATCTGTGGCCCGTTGGTTCCTACTGAAGACGTTCTGTACATCTTTAAATACACCTCACACAGATATACTGTAGTTTAACAGCTGCTCACTGTAGTTCTTATCAAACAGGAGGAAATAATGCATTTGTTTGGGACTATTTTCAGCGGCGGATGAATGCACATAGCAGCACGGTGGATGTGTGATTGAGTCTGATTAAACTCCAGTGTGATGAAGGAAGATGTCACCCAGTGTGTTTTTAATGGAAGAAGAAGAGATACCAGGCTGTCCTTGGTAGTAGATACACTCACGGTTGGTTTGGCACATTTATTCTTTTGCTAATTTCACATTTTATTAGTGTTGTAATCTTTAAAAACTGTCCTGTAAACGCCAGAGGACGAATCCTCAGTCTAATCTGGTTATCAGGAAGTATTATGAGCTCTGAAATTAACACACGGCCTCCATCCAGAAGTGACTATTCTCTGTGGCCGTGGTATAATAATCTATTCTGGATCAAGCCAACTCATGAAGTGGGTCAAATGATAAAAAGCCATTGTGTCTCATCTTTTAGATATAAGGACGATGTCTCTGTGTAGAGGAACCGCGTCCTCCTCAGGTCTTACCTCTCGGGTTGCTCGGCTGGGTCAGGCCCTTGATGTCCAAAGCACGGGTGATGTTGTCGTGTATGGTGGTCCGATAACCCCCCACCACAGAACCGATGGTCTCTCTCAGACTGCCCAGGTTATAGAAGACCTGGAGCGCTGTGCCCACCTGGGTCGGGTTCTGACCCACAAGAAGAAGAAGAAGGGGGGGAGAGAGGGAGAGAGAGAGAGGTGAAGGTTTATAACAGTATAAAATCATCTTAATGGGTCGAGTAGTTTCACACTCAGTTTACCAGAGTACAGCTAAATATACACCTTTACACTGATTTAATGAGAGAGAGGAGGAGAGAGAGAGAGAGAGACAGGGGGGGAGAGAGAGAGAGAGAGAGAGAAAGACAGGGGGGAGGAGAGAAGAGGAGAGGAGAGAGGAGAGAGGAGAGAGGAGAGGAGAGAGGAGAGGAGAAGAGAGGAGCTAGCAGCTATAGCAGCTTTAGATAGCCGCTATATATATCAGCTATAGCTAGCTGCTATAGCTGCTATAGCTGCTATAGCTAGCTGCTATAGCTAGCTGCTATATAGCAGCTAGCTATAGCAGCTAGCTATAGCAGCTATAGCAGCTATAGCAGCTATAGCTAGCTGCTATAGCAGCTATAGCTATCAGTAGTGCCAGTGCTGCAGGTCAGAAAGGATCCAACATCCTCCTGCAGCACAATCCACTGTCACAACAATCCTACTGACACTCACTATAGAAACACAGTTAGTTTGAGAGTAGATCAGTAGATCAAATCAAGCCTCAGTTTAGCTCCCCAATGGCCCAATATATATATATATATATATATATATATATATATATATATATATATATATATATATATAGAGCTGCTCATTTAAAGGGAGTCTGGAGAGGCAGCAGCTCGCACTGAACTACAGCTACTGACTGCTGACACCTTCAGCTGCTGGGCTCAACTCATTTTATACTTCTGTAGAAATGTTTGAGAGGAGGAACGAGGAGGAAGGAGGAGGAAGGAGGAGGAAGGAGGAGGAACGAGGAGAAAGGAGGAGGAAGGAGGAGGAAGGAGGAGGAAGGAGGAGGAACGAGGAGAAAGGAGGAGGAAGGAGGAGGAAGGAGGAGGAAGGAGGAGGAAGGAGGAGGAACGAGGAGGAAGGAGGAGGAAGGAGGAGGAAGGAGGAGGAACGAGGAGGAAGGAGGAGAAACGAGGAGGAAGGAGGAGGAAGGAGGAGGAACGAGGAGGAACGAGGAGGAAGGAGGAGGAAGGAGGAGGAACGAGGAGGAAGGAGGAGGAAGGAGGAGGAACGAGGAGGAAGGAGGAGGAAGGAGGAGGAAGGAGGAGGAAGGAGGAGGAAGGAGGAGGAACGAGGAGGAACGAGGAGGAAGGAGGAGGAAGGAGGAGGAACGAGGAGGAAGGAGGAGGAAGGAGGAGGAACGAGGAGGAACGAGGAGGAAGGAGGAGGAACGAGGAGGAACGAGGAGGAAGGAGGAGGAACGAGGAGGAGTCAGGAGGAAGGAGGAGGAACGAGGAGGAAGGAGGAGGAACGAGGAGGAGTCAGGAGGAAGGAGGAGGAAGGAGGAGAACAGGAGGAGTCAGTGGAGCTCCCACTCAACAGATGGACTACAGGATCTCTGCTGAGTTGAAACTGGCTCCCACAAAGAGCCCAGCAGCATGTCCAACTGCTTACATAAGAAAATACACAATAAACAAATCCCTGGGCTGATATATATGAGTGTGTGTGTGTGTGTGTGTGAGAGTGTGAGTGTGTGTGTGTGAGAGTGTGTGTGTGTGTGAGTGTGTGTGTGTGTGTATACAGTACAGTACATACTGTATGTGTGTGTGAGTCTCTAGAGCTCCATACGGACACACAAATAACACAGTGACAGGAGCTGTTAGCCAACGCTGCTACAGCAGGCAGGCTAAAAATACTGAGAGCTGAGAGAGAGGGGGGGAGAGGGAGAGAGGGGGAGAGAGAGAGAGAGAGGGAGAGAGAGAGAGAGAGAGAGAGAGAGAGAGAGAGAGAGAGAGAGAGAGAGAGAGAGAGAGAGAGAGAGAGAGAGAGAGAGGGAGAGAGAGAGGGAGAGAGAGGGAGAGAGGGAGAGAGAGAGAGAGAGAGAGAGAGAGAGAGAGAGAGAGAGAGAGAGAGAGAGAGAGAGAGAGAGAGAGGGAGAGAGAGGGAGAGAGAGAGAGAGAGAGAGAGAGAGAGGGGGGAAGGAGACAAATACACATTTCCTCATGTGCTCATAAGACTTTTTATTATAAAAGTGTATCAAGAGGTATTTAGTGCCCCCCCCCCCCCTTTATTAGTGTTTCTGCTGCCGTAGAATCGCTGCAGGTATTTAATAAACTGACTACACAACTCTTCAAATAAGAGACTGTAATTCATATTTTCCTCTTAATGATGTATTATTTCACACATACGTGTGCAGATGGCGTGTTTGTTCCAACATATCACTTCACAGACAGAGGTAATACTGTAAACTGTGCACACTTTGAGGTATTTTTCCTTCTAAATACTGATAGTAGTGTCTGAAAGTCCGTCCAGCAGCAGTTTCAGTAACCGCCTCCTGACATATTGTCTCAACATTATTACATTAATCTCTCTGAAAGACGACGTTTCTGTAACGCTATTTTTTTTGTCACTTTTAAAATGTCACATTAAATAAATCCCATGAGGTGATATTCTAATCAGCCGCGTGGAGGTAAATACCAACCCGTCTAAATGTCAACACATTTCACTATTACATTTGTCTTCTCATCCTGATAATCCTTCTTCTATCCTTCACAGACTGCTTCCATGTCTGTCTCCTCTCCTCAGGGACTCATGCTGCAGTCCTGGAGCTGCTTTATATATATATGTATATATATATATATATATATATATATATATATATATATATATATATATATATATATATGTAAGGGATAATGTACAGCGAGCAGGTCATTGTAGTGAAAGAATCCCCTTCAGGGCGATGCAGCATCGCCCTGAAGGGGATTCTTTCACTACAATGACCCGCTAGCTGTACATTATCTCTCTTATTACACGGCTACTTACTGAAGAAATCAATATTTTGACGCAAAAACAGTCCGCCAGAGTCCGACATCAGAGCTGCGCCCATAGCAACGGTCTGTTATACATAGCAACGGTCTGCTATACATAGCAACGGTCTGCTATACAGAAATAACAGACCGCAGAACGCCGTGATTGACCAATCAGAATCGAGTATTCAACACAGCCGTGTAATAAATATATAATAATCATCAGGTGCAGCCCTTATAATGTCAACAACTGTGAACATTTGACTGTATTTACCTCAACTGCAGTGAGAATCAGGCCTTTACTCTATTCTACCTGATTTGTAAGTATAGTTATTCATATTTTAGTAAAATGTCTCCATGTTTTTGATGTTCCGCTCTCCACTGATTTTACACTGTTGATTTTACACTAGCCTTTGAAAACAATTGTACTGTCTCCTCTGGCTCTGAAGGAGCTCTCTAAAGTCTAACATATACCCTGATGATGTCTTCAGAACAGAAAAACTGTGCTATGAACTCGGGATGTGGAATTTGCAAGATGTGGGCATTTACCAAGCAGGAATTGTGCAATGAAAGCTGCTGTTGAGTTGCATTATGGGTAAAGGAATCGTGCTTTAAGAGGGGAAGGATCAACATGACGCGGAATCAAATCCAGAAACTAATATCAAAGCAACTAAAAATAAGAGCTGGAAACCTCAACAGCAACATCTGTATCAGGACAGTCCACAGACCTTCTGCAGCTGTGATCACTTTCACTGCTTTCATTATATTCTCCATGCTTCCTGCAGAAGGTAGAAATGAAAGCTGATCAGCAGCATGATGAGAGGTGGAATGAGACGCAGACCAGCCTGATCTCTGAGAACATGGCTGCTGCACTGCGAGCTGAAGCACGGCTACAACTCTCTTCTGGACACTGGCGATATTTCACCGTGGACACTGAACAGACTGTCACACACACACGGAGGAACACACCATCTTTACTGGGACACTGTCCCCTTGAGAACGAGGCTTTCTGGGGCAGATGAAGGTTAGCAGAGCTCACATGTGCTCCCTCTCTCACATGTACTTTACAGGACGACACAAAGTGCTCATCTCTCTTCTGTTTTACTCTGAACCAACAGATTAAATCTAATCAAAGCTCCTTTTCTATTAACAAAATCTGACTACACAAAAACACTATCAGACCTCAGAAGAAATGAAAGACACAACGGGCAGCTGATGTCAACAGATATTCACCAGATTCTGGATATAATATAACTAAGAACTAAATGCTGGACAGTGTAAACACAGTTTACTTATTAATCCCAGAGTAAACACAGCAGTACTGTAGAGATGCTCCGTCTCTCTGACCCAGTTACTCCTCACAAAGAGTCCCAGTCTTATTAATATCCAACAGTCCTCAAAGTGAGCCAGAAGCACAGAAGAGGTGTAAGTCTGCTGGAGGTGGGCCAGTGTAGAACTTTTCATACCGGTTTGATATGAAGCCCGCCAACACCGGACCGGGATACAGAACTTTAGCAGCTTGTCGCTAAAATGAGAACAGCTGGTCCCCCTTAAAGGTCAGCCCACCTCCAGGGAGCCTGGGTTGGAGTTGTGGCTAGCTTCGGGGCTAACTTCAGGGCTAGCTTCGGGGCTAACTTCGGGGCTAACTTCGGGGCTAACTTCAGGGCTAACTTCGGGGCTAACTTCCGGGCTAACTTCCGGGCTAACTTCGGGGCTAACTTCAGGGCTAACTTCGGGGCTAACTTCGGGGCTAACTTCAGGGCTAACTTCGGGGCTAACTTCCGGGCTAAGGCTAACTTCCGGGCTAACTTCGGGGCTAACTTCAGGGCTAACTTCGGGGCTAACTTCGGGGCTAACTTCAGGGCTAACTTCGGGGCTAACTTCAGGGCCAACTTCGGGGCTAACTTCCGGGCTAACTCCCTTTACTTTAATCAGCAGGTGGCGACCAAGTCACAGGATCTGGTCTTGAGGAGTTGTAGCATTTACTTTATTGTACTCACACTGCACTGCTACGTTCACAGCTATAACGTTACTGCCAAGGAATGACATTAGTACATGAAACCTCCCAAATACTTTCACATCTACTCCCTGACTGCTAACTTTAGTCGTGTTTAATAGCGGTCCACTTCTGTGTTTTGGTACGGTTGGCTTTCACACCTGATGCGAACCGTACCCAAGTACACATGAACCGGACTCCAGACCAGCTTTTCAAGTGGATCGACGAACCGTGCCCGAGTATGGTACGGAGCGTTCACACTAATCAAACCAACTGGACTTTGGGGTCCAGTGTACTCAGATCCGGGCTCGGTCCCTGATGTGAAAGCACCCTAAGTAGCATTCAGTACTGCAGCAAAAAGAACATGAACACTCTGAAGACAGAGGGTCTTCCACCACCCAGCAACCTGTCATTTTTTATTCTCTACTTTTATTTTTACTTATTTAGTCGCAAATATCCAATGTTACATAGAACTATAGTACTATTAGAAGTATTAGAAGTTCAAAAAACAAACCAAAGACTGCACTTCCACATTATTGTCAATTTATAAAGACAACAGGTAAACATGGAGGAAACTAAAGCTGAAGTAGATTAGCATACCGCGAATGGTAAATAATGGACCAGACCTCTATCCGAGAGTTTATAGATTAGATTCTGAAACACTGATATTTGACTTATTCCTGTAAAGAATGATCTTACCCTGACCCTTCTCAACACGGGGGTCAAAGTTCAAGCTGCGCAATAGGCCCAGGACATAGTAGTGTTATTCAGTGTGTACCTGGATCTCCATGCCCTGCTCCAGAAGTCTCTTGGCCTGGTTCTCCACCTCCAGCCGGGCTCTGCTGATCAGCAGCAGGTCGTTCTCAATCACCTCAATGCCGCTCAGATCCACACCTTGGGACAGGTAGTCTAGAGACACAGAAAGAAACCACATCTTGAGACAGGTAGTCAAGAGACACAGAAAGAAAAAAGAAAAAAATTAGTAAAGAAATTATATTTCATTTTTTTTATTGATTCCGTGTCTTTCGAGGGACACCGGTAGACTTCACTTCAGGTGGATGATCATGTTCACATCTCCTAACAAAGAAAACTGAGTTTAAGAACGGCCCAGTCAGCCTGAAACTCCACCAACACATCTTCTTTGTGATTACATTATCATATTTCTGTTATTTAATTTTTTAATTTGCATCCCGTTGACAGAAACGATGACTAGTCAGCTTGACAGATTTGTCAACAACACTTGTTTCAAAGAAGCACATAACACTTCTGACTGTGTGTTAAACATTTCCATTCTGCTTTTCCCCTCATTGTTTGTCCACCCATCTGCTTTAGAAAGACTGGTTGTGATTTACAGAAAGAAATATTGACTTTCCTTCAACTGAATCTTGTTTTGTTTTTTGGGATGAAATTGAAATTGATGTAACCCGTCAATAGGAGTGATCAGCAGTGACAGTCAAACTGCTGCCATGATCTCTGCTGTTCACTCTCAGATACTTAACGCTACCATTCACAGTCATTTACTAACAGGAGAAACAGCAGAACAAGCTTCAGTAACCAGTGTGAGAGGCTCTAAGTGCTCTAAAAGATGTTTTACAGACAGTCTGAGGAGGATCAGCAGTGACTCTGGAACAGGAAGACAGCTAAGATATGATGGGGTGTAAATCACCACCATCACAATACCATATTCTGTCTATTTCTATTCTCTGGACAACGATACGATATTAGTTGATATCACCAAGTCTGACACAATACAATTTGGAATGGATTCAATTCAACAGCCTGCGATTGATATGAGACAATATTATATCAGTTATATTTATATCAACTCACAAAGAGCAACTAAAATATGATTTGACAGTTGTATTACTGGATTCTTCCAGACATTTAAATGAAAAATAGACCTCCTGGTGTTGGAGGTCTGGTTGCTGGTCAACGCTGGTGAGCGTGAACGTTTTGGTATCATTTAATTTAACTTCTAGGAGATGCTCTGTGGACATCATCAGCAGGAAATTTAACAACAGTGCTTTGCTTATTTAAATTTAAAATTCCAAAACGAATATTTTGTCCCTAAAATCAATGATTAATCATAAGAAATAATCTCAACACTGATCAAAACTAATTGTGATTATCATTTTGGCCATAATTATGCAGCCCTACTTTAAGGGTTCTGGTACTGGTTCTGGTATTGGTACTGGTACTGGTACTGGCCTATTGTCTGACCACATCTGCAGGCATACAGTAAGTGTTTGTAGCTATTCCAAATGGCCACCATCGAAGGGGGGGCAGAAAGCCTGTCTTCATAAAGAGGGGAGAGACCTAATAAGTGTTGTAACTGGGATAAAGCTGCACACTTTGTGATGCTGCATCACCCTGAAGGGGATTCTTTCACAACAATGACCCGCTAGCTGAACATTATCCTGATTATTACACGGCTGCTTACTGAAGAAATCAATATTTTCACAGAAAAACCTCCAGAGTCCGACATCAGAGCTGCGTCCATAGCAACGTTCTGCTATACATAGCAACGGTCTGCTATACATAGCAACGGTCTGTTATACATAGCAACGGTCTGCTATACATAGCAACGGTCTGCTATACATAGCAACGGTCTGTTATACATAGCAACGGTCTGTTATACATAGCAACGGTCTGCTATACGTAGCAACGGTCTGCTATACATAGCAACGGTCTGCTATACATAGCAACGGTCTGTTATACATAGCAACGGTCTGCTATACATAGCAACGGTCTGCTATACATAGCAACGGTCTGCTATACATAGCAACGGTCTGTTATACATAGCAACGGTCTGCTCTACATAGCAACGGTCTGCTATACATAGCAACGGTCTGCTATACGTAGCAACGGTCTGCTATACGTAGCAACGGTCTGCTATACATAGCAACGGTCTGCTATACATAGCAACGGTCTGTTATACATAGCAACGGTCTGCTCTACATAGCAACGGTCTGCTATACATAGCAACGGTCTGCTATACATAGCAACGGTCTGCTATACGTAGCAACGGTCTGCTCTACATAGCAACGGTCTGCTATACGTAGCAACGGTCTGCTCTACATAGCAACGGTCTGCTATACGTAGCAACGGTCTGCTATACATAGCAACGGTCTGTTATACATAGCAACGGTCTGCTATACGTAGCAACGGTCTGCTATACATAGCAACGGTCTGCTATACATAGCAACGTCTGCTATACGTAGCAACGGTCTGCTATACGTAGATACGGTCTGCTCTACATAGCAACGGTCTGCTATACATAGCAACAGTCTGCTATACATAGCAACGGTCTGTTATACATAGCAACAGTCTGCTATACATAGCAACGATCTGTTATACAGAAATTACAGACCGCAGAACGCCGTGATTGACCAATCAGAATCGAGTATTCAACACAGCCGTGTAATAAAATCTTTTATCTGTGTCGAGTGGTTGTGTTTGTCCCACTGTTGGTTTCAGAAGTTGGAGAAGTTGTCGGACTGGTCTTTAAGTTAAGTTTTCCAGAGGTTACCTTCACACCGACAGTAACTTCTGATCAAGAAAATTGAGCAAAATGTCGTAAAGGAAGCTTGTAATTTTACATTAATGAATAAACATATATTTGGACTGTGGGTGTTTAAGTCTTCCATTCTCCTGTTCTCCCCTGTCCTCTGATATGACATGAAAATATTATTCCATCATCCAACTGTCTGTTTGATTACTTCCTGTTTTGATGAGCATCTTTCTGAGAGCCGTATGTTCAGGAAGACAGAAGGTAGAGAGAAATCAGCCGCTCATAATGAGAGGAGAGGCGTCCAGGTGCTGTGTGAGGGGAATAATATCAAACCAGTTCAGATGTGTTATTTGTCCAGAGCTGAAGATTGTTTGCTCTTCTTCCCAGAGAGAGAGAGACGGAGAGATGGAGAGTATTATCAGGCAGGTGGCTGGCTGAGGCAGAGAGAAGCGGGGAATTGGACAGCAGCCACATTCAATTCTAAAGCAATCCGCTTGAAGCCTCAACCCAACTACAGAAGCCTGTCAGAGACCGCGATCCAACAGCTGAGACCCCCATCGCTCTGCCTGTTCAGATATACTGTATGTGTGTGTGAGAGAGAGAGAGGGTCTTTTCTGATAGTGTGATAATGTGCTCAGAAGACTCTGATATGCTTGAAGCCACACTCATACAGACTCATTGGATATTACATGTTGGGTCCCAGAGGAGAAGCTGAGCTCGGGCACAGATGTGTCCTTGTTTCTGTGCTGGGGGAATAATTCATTCAGCTTCATTCTTCAGAGGACAACGAGACGGACATTATCAATAATCAAAATGACACATAAATACATAAAAATATGCTTCACAAGTCTGGAATTTATCCCAGCATTAGTAGCACGTCAGAGAGTAAGTCCCTGTAGCATCACCTTGGTGATGGAGGTAATCAGCTGAGTGGGTTAGGGAGAGATCTGCCTCCTGCTTATCAGAGCATATTTAACAGTCAGGAAGTAATAAATAATCACTGAGCGCAGATTAAGACGGCTGAGGTGTAGGTGAGAGGAAGTTCTGAGGGGGGTTTCATGAAGGAGGCTAAAAAACCACAGCTTGGCGACTGGATCCAAGAAAGAACGGTGTCGCGGTCTTTGTGCCATGACGTTGTAGCTCTGGGAATGTAAGGAGCTGAAAGTGGTTATGTTATATTTATTACACGGCTGTGTTGAATACTCGATTCTGATTGGTCAATAACGGCGTTCTGCGGTCTGTTATTTCTGTATAGCAGACCGTTGCTATGTATAACAGACCGTTGCTATGGGCGCAGCTCTGATGTCGGACTCTGGCGGACCGTTTTTGCGTCAAAATATTGATTTCTTCAGTAAGTAGCCGTGTAATAAGAGAGATAATGTACAGCTAGCGGGTCATTGTAGTGAAAGAATCCCCTTCAGGGCGATGCATCATCGCCCTGAAGGGGATTCTTTCACTACAATGACCCGCTAGCTGTACATTATCCCTTACATATACACCTCTCTAATATGTAGGAGGGTTTCCCGGTTCTATTGTATACGTGCAGTAGCAGTGATCACAGAATAGAGAAGTTCAAACACACAAAAAAGAACAAAACTAGGTAAAAAGTGAGTGAGTGCTGCAACGTCACACTGTCAGGAGAACCATCTGGTATCAGTCGGAGAGGTTCTGGTGTTCTTCTGTTTATTTCTGGTTCTTGCTACAAGTGAACATTCAATAAAACGGTGTCGTGTTGATGTTGGAAACAAAACGTCTTTGACTTCCATTAGGGAATCAACCTGTGTGCCTTTTATTGGGTTAGGTTGAACGAGGTACAGGGGTATTTCCTTGGGTGGAGGGTTAGGGTTAGGGTTAGGGTTAGGGTTAGGGTTAGGGTTAGGGTTAGGGTTAGGGGTATTTCCTTGGGTGGAGGGTTAGGGTTAGGGTTAGGGTTAGAGGTATTTCCCTGGGTGGAGGGTTAGGGTTAGGGGTATTTCCCTGGGTGGAGGGTTAGGGTTAGGGGTATTTCCCTGGGTGGAGGGTTAGGGGTTAGGGTTAGGGTTAGAGGTATTTCCCTGGGTGGAGGGTTAGGGTTAGGGGTATTTCCCTGGGTGGACGTCCCGGTGGCGTAGTCCGGCTGCATTCTTAAATCTCCGACCTAAGCTCCTCCACTTGTGTAAGTTGCATACGTTTTTAAACCCTGATGGTGAATTGAGTCCAAATATGTGCATATGATTAGGTGTGCATACATGATTAAGACCAAGTCTAACTCATCCAAAGTTGGCAACTTGGCTAATAGTTTAACTTTAACAAGCCATGGTGGCTAAACTATTAAAAACATTTTATCTCCATCTCTGAAAAGCTTCGCCCGTATTGTAGCTCGGTAGAGCTTCAAAACACAGTCTGTCATCTCAAAGGAACACAAAGAAAACAGGGCAGGAGCTTCATTCAGTAGAAATGCTGCTTAATAACAGCATCAGGATCACAATCAGGGTCGGGATGATGATTGAAATGAATGACTAGTACTAGTACTGGTTACTGAATGAAGCATGTGCATAAGCCTGTGCTCGTCTGGTGGGGGGGGGGTCTGAGGAGAGGAGAGCTGCAGGATGAGGCTGTATCGTATATGTTTTTTGCCCTTTCCAGAGACCTTCCTACCCTGCGGTACAACGTGAACTATAATATGCTGAAAGGTTACGATGGCATTTTTGCCCAATGACAAAAATAACCTGAATAACCAGCTTTAGAAACAGAGACCATGATAATATATAATAAATACAAGGCACACACACACAAACACATCTTTTCAGCTCTACATACGTCTGTTTGAGACTGCACAGCTGGGTATAGCCAGCAGGCTTTAGGCTAACCAGTGGTTAGTAACCAGTGGACAGCCTACATGGCACATTTGTGGATGTTTTGTCACAATCCATTGTGCTTATAGCAGTTGTAGGTGAGAAACCAGCCTTCTCTTAGTCTCTGAGCTGTCTCCATCTCTTTCCATCTCTGCCTCACTCTCACATCATGCTCATGTTTGCTCAGAAGAAATGTCTGACTGCAACCGTCTCTCTTTCCCTCTCCATAACCCTGCTGTCTCTCTCTCTCTCTCTCTCTCTCTCTCTCTCTCTCTCTCTCTCTAAAGACTTGTATCTGGGGGAGAACATGCCTCCCGCTGAGTTGTGCATGTCAGTGAAACAGTTGGACTGGACACCATCATCTCTGCTTACACTGCTTGAATAAACAGATGTAGAGAGAGAGGTGAAGAGCTGAGATACGATGACCCGATCGGGGGAGATGTGCAGAATCAGCAGTTCTTGTATTATCACAGGACGGGCCCTGATCTGAATTCTGATACATCAGTCTGTGTTCACATTGGCCGCGTCCGGCGGTGCTGTTGTTGCCATGCCAATGCCTAGAAGCCCTAATTAGTCCGCTCTCAGCTACCTTCCAGATACGCTCGCCAGGCAATAAGGGCAACACGGCGACCGCTCCGACGGTCACCAGACTGGGAGTATTAAGCATGTACCATCCGGCAGCTGCTATGCAAACACAAGCAGCGGAGGAGTGGCCAAAGTCCTGAGAGATGCTGCCATTAGTATCGTCATGGCCACAGTCTCCTACCTGGCTCTTTAATGAGGGCAAACACATCAGGAGGAAGAGAACCAGAGACAGAAACAAGGACTCAAAGACTGAAAGAAGATCTGTGATCTGTTCTACCCATTTACTGCAGGAAGCACAAAGAGAGATAAACAGAGAGAGTTAAGACAATATGAGAAGAGTGGTACATCTGCTTTGTGAGTCCAATTAGTCCAGAGCAGAGGTGTGAAGGGGGGGGGGAGGAGGAGGAAGGGCTACTGGAGGCAGACACAGAGAGAGAGAGAGGCAGGAAGCAGGACGGAGAGACAGACCTACAGAGAGAGAGAGAGAGAGAGAGAGAGAGAGAGAGAGAGAGAGAGAGAGAGACCTACAGAGAGAGAGAGAGAGAGAGAGACGGACCTACAGAGAGAGAGAGAGAGAGAGAGAGAGACCTACAGAGAGAGAGAGAGAGACCTACAGAGAGAGAGAGAGAGAGAGAGAGAGAGAGAGAGAGAGAGAGAGAGAGAGAGAGAAAGACCTACAGCGAGAGAGAGAGAGAGAGAGACCTACAGAGAGAGAGAGAGAGAGACAGACCTACAGAGAGAGAGAGAGAGAGAGAGAGAGACCTACAGAGAGAGAGAGAGAGACCTACAGAGAGAGAGAGAGAGAGAGAGACCTACAGAGAGAGAGAGAGAGAGAGAGAGACCTACAGAGAGAGAGAGAGAGAGACCTACAGAGAGAGAGAGAGAGAGAGACAGACCTACAGAGAGAGAGAGAGAGAGAGAGACAGACCTACAGAGAGAGAGAGAGAGAGAGAGAAAGAGACCTACAGAGAGAGAGAGAGAGACCTACAGAGAGAGAGAGAGAGAGAGAGAGACCTACAGAGAGAGAGAGAGAGAGAGACAGACCTACAGAGAGAGAGAGAGAGAGAGAGACAGACCTACAGAGAGAGAGAGAGAGAGAGAGAGACCTACAGAGAGAGAGAGAGAGACCTACAGAGAGAGAGAGAGAGAGAGAGAGAGAGAGACAGACCTACAGAGAGAGAGAGAGAGAGAGAGAGAGACCTACAGAGAGAGAGAGAGAGAGAGAGAGACCTACAGAGAGAGAGAGAGAGACCTACAGAGAGAGAGAGAGAGAGAGAGAGAGAGAGAGAGAGAGACCTACAGAGAGAGAGAGAGAGACCTACAGAGAGAGAGAGAGAGAGAGAGACCTACAGAGAGAGAGAGAGAGAGAGAGAGAGAGAGAGAGAGAGAGAGAGAGACAGACCTACAGAGAGAGAGAGAGACAGACCTACAGAGAGAGAGAGAGAGAGAGAGAGAGAGAGACAGACCTACAGAGAGAGAGAGAGAGAGAGAGAGAGAGAGAGAGAGAGAGAGAGCAGAGAAAGAGAGGCAGAGCAGCAGCGTCAGTGTCTCTCCGTGGCTGCATGCTCTCTACCGGTCACATTTCCATCCTGAAGAGACAAACTAAGAAGCCTCCTTGGATGATGGACTACAACACTACAGCTCGTCCACTCAGGCTTCTCACCTGCGGACTCTGAACCAGCTTTAGGGACTACAGGAGAGGAAAGCACTCCGACTGACCCGAGGATCACTGAGGAACGGTCTTCGTCTGGAGGTAAACTAACACATCGTTTCTAACACCGTTAGTTATCGGTGTCCTGATAGCGAGGCGATGGAAATGTGATGCACGAAGGCGCTGTAAGATCCACACAGCCTGCTGACATGTTGCTGAGCCTGTGAGTCACGATTTTCAAGCAGCGACTATTTTGAGTGGAGAATAATTAGACGAAATGAGTGGCTGTCAAACAGCGAGGAATACGAGTCTTCACGAGCTGAGCTGAGTTCACCGCCTCCCAAAGAGAAGAGAGCTCTCCACATACAACACTAAACTAATCAGAGAGAAGCAGGACAGATATCTAATGTGATGGATAAATACAGCTAAACTGCTCCAGAAGAGTTCCACACATTAAAGCTGAGAGCAGATGAGAGGCTGCACCCAACGATTACTTCCATTGGTGTTGATTATCTTTCAGTTTAACTGATCAGTTGCTTCTAAAAAAGGTCAAATACTGAAAAACACCTCTCACATGGTGTCATTTTACAATCACAACCCAAAGATATTTAATTTACAATGATGTAAAACAGAGAAGTGGGACAAAGCCTCACATCGGAGAAGCTGAGATCAATAAATGACAGATGATTAACCGGTTACTGAAACTGTTGGGGATTTATTGGTGTTACTACACGTCATTATTGGTGATAATAGTTTATTGATGAGCAAAATATTCTGCATTCTGTCTCATTTCAGTATTATTCTAAGTTAGATGATACGTTTTTATATGGCTGAATTAAACAAGTAATGTGAGGTATAATCCACAACAAGAACAAGAAATGTGGATATCAAAGAAATAACTTGTGCAATAACTTCACAGGTCATAGTGGACGGTCGTGTGTAAAGTATTGTTTATTTATACTCTATAAATGGAAAATTTGTGCTACAAAACCTTCAAATAAATGCTGCTAAAATGAAAGCCGGAGAATCTGAAGCCTAACAGCTGATCTCAGGTCGTATTGATTTAGAATTAGAAGTGGTGGAAAAATCAATTCTTAGATGCATCGAGATTTTCTCTTGAAAGATTGTCTCGATGCAGAAAATCGTAAAATTAAAACCGAACTCTCTACATTATTATCGCCGTGTTGTAAGAGTAGCGCAGCTCATCTGGAGAACAGAGCCGGTAGGTAGTGTGTAGTGGACGAGAGAGAGACGGCAGTCTGAGCAGAGGACAGTTTCAGTTTAACAATGAAGATATGAAGTGAATATACAGTAGAGTTTGTCTTCAGTATCGTCCATGGTACAACTGGTTACACATATTATAAAATTACTCAGCGAATGAGTTATAAAATAAACCTCCTAAACTGAGCTCGTCGTAGCATATAAGGACAGAAATATATCGTCAGTTTAATCACAGATATTACAATAAATACTGTAAATATACATTGTAATTCATTCCTAGATTATAAAGCATTCCTTCTGTTGGTACCAAAACCACAACAATACCTTTCATATGTTTTTTTCATTTAGGTCTCAAATGTCGTCTAAACACAAGAACACACTCCCTAAATAGAAATGGCCAAATGTTGATCTATATCAGGAACTATCTGATGAAAGAATAAGTGAATATGACTCCAACCAGACCTTCTTCAGTACCTGACATCACTACTATAATGCTCAAAGCCCAGTGGCAGATTTGAAATCTCAAGACAATCCAGCGAAGTCCTGATCTGGCTCAGAGAGAGAATGAAACCATGTGTGGCCTATTGTTCTGACAGTTAGTCAGCATATCATTTCAGACAGTCTGCAGACAACCAGTTCACAGTTTTCAGAGCTCATTTGCAGAACAACACATGACAAGAAGCATCAAAGATAAAAGACGACGCATCAAAAACTGATTAAACACACCAACATGAGCGCAAACACAGAGACAGGCGTCCAATTAGCAGAGAAAGAGCACGCTGTCTGTCGGGGATGATAAATGAGTCGAGATTAGAAAGACGTGATGCAACACGCAGACCGGGGGGGGGGGGGGATCTGATTACAATGTGACTAATTTATTTATTTCATACTTTATTCACTGAAATCTTTCAGCCGGTCTTCTTCCAGAATCCGAGATGGGATGTGATTGAGGAGGAACGCGAGGGAAGGATGTGAATGAAAAGACTCTAAATGACCTTCATCTAGCTCTCTGACCTTCGGTTCAACTCTGCCTCCCCTCGGATCACGGGGATGTGAAGGGTGTATTTCCCTCGGGACTTTCTCTCTACTACAGTCACTGACATAAAGTGCCGTGGACTCTATCGGGACGAGTGTGGAGGACACCTGAAGCGTGGAGAGAAGTGGAGACAGGAGGATTGTTCTGGAACTGGCATCATTTCCAAGCGGGGATGAGACTGGAGGCAACGGTCCAAACACAACGGACAATGATGAGACAGAGCTATGCATGAAAGAAAGCATTGATCGTACTGATGCTGCAGACCACATGCCCCCCAACCAGGGGCGGGGGGGGGCTGCTTTCTGTGTTTCACAAACAGACTTCTCCCTTCGCCTGAGCGGAGCAAGGATCCCCGAAGCTGAAGCTCACCGAAGACTTTTCATTGTCCGTCACATTGTGAGATGTTCACAGAGAGGATGCTGTAAATCAGGAGGATGAAGTGAAGACTGATGGTTTAACAAGCTGAGGCCACTTCGACTGCTGCTGAGCTGGAGAGGAAACCGCTGGGAGGGAGTGGTGAGTTTAAGACAGATATCACTCTCACACTGCAAACCTTAGAGGAGCAACGTTCAGAGAACACTTATTCTAGTATTCAATACTTATTCTAGTATTCTGTGGTTTGTTTAGGCTCAGCCAGCAAACCAGGACAGATTCTTCTCACTGGTCCTCCTGTCAGGTTTCTGAGACAGTGATGAAAAATAAGGATGAACTCCCGTCTCTGTAATTCTAGCTTAAGGTGTCAGTATGATAGAAACAAACTAATCGGTACGACGTGTCGTCTGACCACATCTGAAGGAAACATTACCTTCAGCTGTGTTTCACTCGGTGGTTCACGTGAACAGAGACTAAAGAACTTGAGAGAGAAGTTCACCTCTGCACACCTGGTCAATCGCTGCATGAAGGAGGTGTGATGTGGGATTGATTTTGTTTGACCGACGTGTCAACGTTGGAAAGGTTTGGTGTTTGGGGGGGGGATTTCAGATGCTGTTTGACGCTGTTCAATCACACTTTGTTTGAAGCATCCTCTTTGCCATAACTCACCTTCTCCGGTGTTATAACCAATACACCCCGACACAAGCTGATCATTCATATGGCTCTACCTAACCAACACTGACAATATAAAACTTTCATTTGACAGCACACACTAATATCAATAATGTCACCAGACTTCTGATCATACAGAGAAAAAAAGTAGTGTTTTGTGTAAAGGGTGGACTTTTTCTGTGAGTTTTAACCCATGTGCAGTTTCAACATGAGTTAAAATGATTAAAAAGCACCTTTAATGTTTTCCTTTAAACCCTCAGACTCAAAGTTTATCTACAAACACAATGTTTCCAAACTTGTACTTCAGCATTCTGAAAAAGTCACTCTTAGAACCTAAAATCACATTAATATAATGATGTCAACAACAATTCAAAGCATATTCCAGTTACTACTTAAACATATTTCAGCTGCATGCTGAGTTCTTCTTTGCCAGATGATTTATAAAAGTGTGATGACTTTATAAAGTGGAGCTCAACAATTATACTACTTAGAGTATCCACTAAATTATTGTGGAGCAGCAGAGTGAAGAGAGGGGAATGCCATATTATCAGTAGCCCCAACCTTACCTAACCATAACCTAACCATAACATAACCTAACCATAACCTCATCACCTGTTTACCATACATTCCTCCCTAAAAGGAAAAGGTTCACTTGTCTGGTGAAAATAAAGATCTGGTAGAATTTGAAATGCTTTTAATATTAATTGAATAAGCCTTTGTGATGCTCTCCAGCCTCTTCCTCCCATCAGGATAATGCACTCATCCCCAGGACGGATCTCTGCAGCCACCATGAGCAACATGACAGTGCTTGACACTGCTGACCCCTATGACCTTGACATGACCTCAGACGAAGCCGTGTACCCGATCAGCTTCCAGGTAACGCTGCAGCCTCACATCTCATTAATGGATAGTAAAATCTTCCACATTATTATGACTAAAATAACACTGAATGTCCCTCCGATGTCTTCCAATGTTCTCTGGTAGGTTTCTCTGACAGGCTTCCTGCTGTTGGAGATCGTTTTGGGCTTGAGCTCCAACCTCACCGTGCTGGTCCTCTACTGTATGAAACAGAACCTCATCAGCTCCGTTTCCAACATCATCACCATGAACCTGCACGTGGTGGATGTGTTGGTGAGTCCTGACCTCTATTAACATCTAATCACATGGAGCGGTTGGACACTGAGACGACACTACTGAGCAACTAATTACTTTTCCATCTACATAGCTGATTTCTTGCCTCAAAAATTCTCAGAAGTGAATTTAATGATGAGAAATCATACTGTTGTTTGGAGCAGGAAGCCTTCTTTAGCTGCTATGAGTCGCTCTCCTGCTGGGCCGGTCTAGGTCAAAGCTCCGGTTAGCATCATAGCTAGGCTACCTAACATCAGCGTTCACAAGCCAGTAGCCAATCGGAGGCAGAGTAGGGTAGGTCTTCCTGCAAGAACAAATTCTGAGAACAAACTCAACATTAAAGTCATTCATTTATGAGAAAAGAACTTGGATTTTCTCTGAGAGAGTTTTATCTGGTGCTAAATGCAGAATGTCAGGATTAAGAACAGAAAGCTAAAGTCTTTGTGATGTGACCCGAACTCCTGAACTCCTGAACTCCTGAACTCCTGAACTCCTGAACTCCTGAACTCCTGAACTCCTGTCTCCTGTCTTGTTTCCAGGTTTGTGTCTGCTGCATCCCGCTGACAGCGGTGGTGGTGTTACTTCCTTTGGGGGCGGACACAGCCATGATCTGCTGTTTCCACGAGGCCTGCGTCTCCTTTGCTAGCGTAGCTACGGCCTCTAACGTGCTAGCCATCACCGTAGACCGCTACGACATCTCAGTGCGGCCGGCTAACCGCGTGCTGACGATGGGCCGAGCTGTGGCTCTACTGGGATCCATCTGGGCTCTATCCTTCTTCAGTTTCCTGGTTCCCTTCATGGAAGTGGGCTTCTTCATCAACTCTGGTTCAGAACTTGTGAACCAGACTACAGCGGTCACTCATACCAATGAGTACTACACAGAGCTGGGTTTGTACTACCACCTGCTAGCACAGATCCCTATATTCTTTTTTACAGCAGTGGTAATGCTGGTGACTTACTACAAGATCCTTCAGGCTCTTAATATCCGCATCGGAACGCGCTTTCAGCACAACCTACCGAAAAAGAAGCAAAAGAGCAAAAACACCATCTCTCTGAGCACCGCGACACAAGCAGAGTCGACGGACGCTTCCCAGAGCAGCACTGGAGTCAGGGCCGGTGGGAACGCTCCTCTGGGCATACGGGCGTCCGTGTCCGTCATTATCGCTCTAAGACGAGCGGTGAAGCGTCATCGGGAACGACGGGAGAGGCAGAAACGAGTCTTCAGGATGTCTCTTCTCATCATCTCCACATTCTTACTTTGCTGGACTCCAATAACTGTGCTCAACACCATCATCCTCAGCACCGGGCCCAGCGACTTAACTGTTCGCCTCCGCCTGGGCTTCGTGGTGATGGCCTATGGAACCACCATCTTTCACCCGCTCCTCTACGCCTTCACTCGGCAGAAGTTCCAAAAGGTTTTGAAAAGCAAGATGAAGAAGAGGGTGGTGTCTGTAGTCGAGGCTGACCCTACGCCAAACAATGTAGTCATTCATAACTCCTGGATTGACCCCAGAAGGAACAAGAAGGTCACGTTTGAGGACACGGAAGCCAGACAGAAATGTCTGTGCTCGCAGGACGCGGAGTAACGGGATTAACTCACATGTAAATATGTCAAATATGTAGAGTCAATGGGAATTAGTCTGGTAAAGTAACAGACTATGGCAGAAACATTTATAAAAACTGGTGTTTTAGAGCGAGGTACGGAGTTTTGTTTATGCAAAGAGAGAGGTGGAAAGTATTTGGAAACATGGAAGAAATACGACTATGATGAAGTCTAAACAAGCTAAACACACATTAACAGGAGTACAGGAAACTGGGGCTGCTTACTAAATGAATACTAAAATCATGACCTCAGAAAAGATGTGTTCCCTGAGATCAGAGGAAGACACAGATAAAGTTGAAGAGTTTCCTCACATGTAAACAGAGAAACTACCAGCAGCTGAATGTCTGAGTTCAACTGCATTTACACTTGATTTTTTTCCTAAGTACAATAAATGTCTGAAAATAGGTGTTATAGGGACATGAAGAGGGTAATTTATTGTTATTTATTACACGGCTGTGTTGAATACTCGATTCTGATTGGTCAATCACGGCGTTCTACGGTCTGTTATTTCTCTATAACAGTACGTATAGTAGACCGTTGCTATGTATAACAGACCGTTGCTATGTATAACAGACCGTTGCTATGTATAGCAGACCGTTGCTATGTATAGAAGACCGTTGCTATGTATAACAGACCGTTGCTATGTGTAACAGACCGTTGCTATGTATAGCAGACCGTTGCTATGTATAGCAGACCGTTGCTATGTATAACAGACCGTTGCTATGTATAGCAGACCGTTGCTATGTATAACAGACCGTTGCTATGTATAGCAGACCGTTGCTATGTATAACAGACCGTTGTTATGTATAACAGAGCGTTGCTATGTAGAACAGACCGTTGCTATGTATAACAGACCGTTGCTATGTATAGCAGACCGTTGCTATGTATAACAGACCGTTGCTATGTATTACAGACCGTTGCTATGTATAGCAGACCGTTGCTATGTATAGCAGACCGTTGCTATGTATAACAGACCGTTGCTATGTATAACAGACCGTTGCTATGTATAGCAGACCGTTGCTATGTATAACAGACCGTTGCTATGTATAACAGACCGTTGCTGTGTATAGCAGCCGTTGCTGTGTATAACAGACCGTTGCTATGTATAACAGACCGTTGCTATGGGCGCAGCTCTGATGTTGGACTCTGGAGGACCGTTTTTGTGTCTAAATATTGATTTCTTCAGTAAGTAGCCGTGTAATAAGCAGGATAATGTACAGCTATCGGGTCATTGTTGTGAAAGAATCCCCTTCAGTGTGATGAGAGAGACCAGCATCGCTTCGTGTCGGGGCTGCAGCAGCATCGCCCTGAAGGGGATTCTTTCACAACAATGACCCGCTCTCTGTACATTATCTCTTACATATTATGGTATGTTGTGGAGTGCTATCAAGGACAATTGAGTCATTACTCTGTATTTAAGCAGTGGTTCGTATTGTTCTCTGGTTAGCATAAGATGAGAAAAATATCAATGTACACCCATAGAATACCTTGATATTGTTTGTCACCATTTGTAATAAATAACCAAAGTCACAACACATGTCAGCAGCTCTCTGCTCTCTGTCTTCTCCATGTGGAACAGGATATACTGGACGTAGGGAGAGAACAGATCACACCAGTGGAGGTACGAAATGGACGTGGAATTTTGCTTCTCCTTCACTTTCCTCAGAGGTCACCTCTATACACCAACTATACACCACCTATACACCACCTATACACCAACTATACACCACCTATACACCACCTATACACCACCTATACACCTCCTATACACCAACTATACACCACCTATACACCACCTATACACCAACTATACACCACCTATACACCAACTATACACCACCTATACACCACCTATACACCACCTATACACCAACTATACACCAACTATACACCACCTATACACCACCTATACACCACCTATACACCACCTATACACCTCCTATACACCAACTATACACCTCCTATACACCAACTATACACCAACTATACACCACCTATACACCAACTATACACCAACTATACACCTCCTATACACCAACTATACACCAACTATACACCACCTATACACCAACTATACACCACCTATACACCAACTATACACCACCTATACGCCACCTATACTCCAACTATACACCACCATACACCACCTATAACACCAACTATACACCACCTATACACCACCTACACACACCTAAACACACCTATACACCACCTATACACCACCTATACACCACCTATACACCAACTATACACCACCTATACACAACTATACACAACCTATACACCAACTATACACCAACTATACACCAACTATACACCAACTATAACACCACCTATACACCAACTATACACCAACTATACACCACCTATACACCACCTATACACCAACTATACACCACCTATACACCACCTATACACCAACTATACACCTCCTATACACCAACTATACACCAACTATACACCACCTATACACCAACTATACACCAACTATACACCTCCTATACACCAACTATACACCAACTATACACCACCTATACACCAACTATACACCTCCTATACACCACCTATACACCACCTATACACCACCTATACACCAACTATACGCCAACTATACACCACCTATACACCACCTATACACCACCTATACACCTCCTATACACCACCTATACACCACCTATACACCAACTATACACCACCTATACACCAACTATACACCACCTATACACCACCTATACACCTCCTATACACCACCTATACACCAACTATACACCACCTATACACCAACTATACACCAACTATACACCACCTATACACCAACTATACACCACCTATACACCACCTATACACCAACTATACACCAACTATACACCACCTATACACCAACTATACACCACCTATACACCACCTATACACCACCTATACACCAACTATACACCACCTATACACCAACTATACACCACCTATACACCAACTATACACCACCTATACAGATATTTTTGAAAACGTGATGATGTTTCCCCCCCGTCCCAGACCAAAAGTGTCTGGACATCATTTTGTCCATTTTATTAAAGCCTTTCGAACAGTGGTAAGCCCTGGGGGAAAGAAACAGCAGGAAAGAGCACTGTAATTAAAATATCTTTCAGACGACCCTCTTTGACCCCCCCTGACGTGACTCCAGGACCCCCCCCCCCCTCCTCCCCCCCCCCCCCGCCCCCCCCCAGGGTGAACCATAAAACACAGAGCAGCGAAGCCCACTTCAGAAATTGTTGGAATTGTTGGACAACAAGCGACTGGAACAGCAGAGACCAGAGACACCATCACCTTTAAGAGCTTGTTGCTGAGGACACTGACCCCATTTAAAAGGTCTCTGTGTGTGTGTGTGTGTGTGTGTGTGTGTGTGTGTGTGTGTGTGTGTGTGTGTGTGTGTGTGTGTGTGTGTGTGTGTGTGTGTGTGGTATGAGAAGTGTCACACTTACTGCCTTGTGATAACTGAGGTTGGTATGATGTGAGATAACTGGTGTTGGTGACATTCACCTTTAGTCTGCTGACACCTGAAGGTCACCTGAAGGTCAGTCAGTCCTCTGAACACATCCAGCTACTGTTAGACAACTATTCTGATCAAGAGGATGAAACACTGTAGATATGTTCTTCAGGAATTCAAGAAACAAACCAGCATTAAAACACCTGTGAATACTGGACAGGTAGCCAGAAAGATCCATCCATTAGTTAGTTTAAAGTGATCTTATGAGCTGTAGTGAACTGACCTCGCAGTAAAGGGTTAACACATGAGACCGTACACGGTGTGCTCCACTTTGTTCTGAACATTTAGTGTGCAATGGTGTGCACGGTGAAACTTTAATGATGGTAAGCTAGTGAAGCCGTGAGCAGCTACCCCCCCCCTCACACTGTATTATTAAAAGATGAGCAAAGACCTTAATGTTATTTAGTTCTAAATGACTTTAACAGGAGGGATTTTAAATGACCTAAAATATCTCAAATAAACAAAATAGTCTTTGATTAAAAGATGTCAACTGATTTCCAGAGGAGAGGACAGAACAGATGCTACGGAGCAACACGGAGACGGACATTATGAACTAGCATCATTATGGAGGAAACCAGCAGCAATCAGAGAGAGATGTTTCAATACAACTGGGATTTAAGGTGAGATTTAGAAGCACAAACAAACAATGTCTGCAGATCTAATACTACATGAAAGACTGATCTACAGCCTTTAATCCTAACTGTAGACTGGTAGAGGAAAAGCTCACTGATATAATCCAGCATTTTATACCTACTTTGAAATGCTTCCTGAAACTAAAAGGCAACAAAGAAGATGAAGAAGGAGAAGAACCACCTTTGGCTGCAGAGTTGTGAGTTGAGTTCTACATACTGAAGGTAAACGGATATAAAAGCATGTCTGAGTCTGACAGAATCACTAAAGGACCAACTTGTTTTAAACTGGTAAAAATCTGTTGGACTGATCTTTTTCTGTGTTTATGTTCAGGTCTTGTTGAAGTTCTGGATAGTGTTTAATCTGTACACTACAGCTGACCCAGCAGGCTCTGATTTAAAGGTCAACAGCTCTGTCATCACTGGAGCTGCTGTATAATCTCCTCTTCCTGTGATCTTATAGAGCACAAACAGCCTCACTGGAGGCTCCAGTTTAGCCTCCCACTGCTCCACATACAGCTAAACATCTGGCCTTGTGTCCACCTCTACTAAAAATAATCCCTAAGTGAACTCAGTTATTCAGCATGAAAGTATAAAGGAAAGCTAAACAAGCTATCAGTGTTTTGGAATACTGTATACTACGACAGTGTTGGGACTAACTCAAACAAAATAATTATCTTTACAGGTCACCCGTGCCCATAAGTCCTCCGTTGATTTAGGCCAGTAAAATGTGGCTTGGTATGTTTATATAATCTGTTTCTAATCAATTTTCTTAAAAACATCTATGGGTGAAGTTTGTGTTTCAGCTTTGAATATAAAAAATTGAGCCTTTGGTCAAGTCCAGTCAATCGTATTTCTATAACCCAATATCACTCATAATTTGCCTCAAGGGGCTTTACAAAGTGGACAGCATACGATACCCTCTGACCTTTGACCCCTCGCTTCAGGAGGAGCAACTGAGGAGTATTATTATATATATATATATGTATAACACAGACAGCATTCTATGTCTACTGGAAACACCTCTGCACTGCTGTGAAAAGTGTTGCTTATTGGGAGGTTTTGTAGAATCAGATGTATAGATAATCAGTAAACATGGATGTCCTTACCTAGTTCATTGAGGCTCTGAGCAGCCTTGGTGATCTCCCTGCTGCCTCCCTGCAGCTGACCCTGCAGCCTCTTGCTCAGGTACAGGATGCGAATGATCCTCCGCAGCAGATCACAAGCCACCTGGAGCAGGACGAGAGGCAAGACTTACATCCTGAAATAAAGCTGAGGTTGAATCACTCGGTTCACACCTGGCAGCTTATGTCTTCTCTTTACCTCCAAAAACACTTCACAACCAGTTCAGTTCTTTGCACCACATTAGCTCCATTAACTTCATTTATTACACGGCTGTTTTGAATACTCGATTCTGATTGGTCAATCACGGCGTTATGCGGTCTGTTATTTCTGTATAGCAGACCGTTGCTATGTAGAACAGACCGTTGCTATGTAGAACAGACCGTTGCTATGTATAACAGACCGTTGCTATGTATAACAGACCGTTGCTATGTATAACAGACCGTTGCTATGTAGAACAGACCGTTGCTATGTAGAACAGACCGTTGCTACGTATTACAGACCGTTGCTATGTATAACAGACCGTTGCTACGTAGAACAGACCGTTGCTAAGTATAACAGACCGTTGCTATGTATAGCAGACCGTTGCTACGTATTACAGACCGTTGCTATGTATAACAGACTGTTGCTATGTATAACAGACCGTTGCTATGTATAACAGATTGTTGCTATGTATAACAGACCGTTGCTATGTATTACAGACCGTTGCTATGTAGAACAGACCGTTGCTATGGGCGCAGCTCTGATGTCGGACTCTGGCGGACCGTTTTTGCGTCAAAATATTGATTTCTTCAGTAAGTAGCCGTGTAATAAGCAGGATAATGTACAGCTAGCGGGTCATTGTAGTGAAAGAATCCCCTTCAGGGCGATGCAGCATCGCCCTGAAGGGGATTCTTTCACTACAATGACCCGCTAGCTGTACATTATCCCTTACACAATTAATGAAACAGTATGAATGTTTTTCACATGTGTTCTATATACAAGATACAATCCATTCTAACTAATTCAAAGATCCACTTTTTCTCAACAGACTAAATCTTTTAAATCTTTTTTAAGAGTTAAATAAAATAACTTTTAAAATAAAATAAATAAAACTCAAACACAATATGGAGAGCCTTAGTTCTGATCACCTGCAGGTTTAAACAGTCTGAGGGAAGTTGGAACAATAACAGTAGAATTTAATGTATAGCCGTCTGTTAAATAACACCAGTTCTTATATAATTGCACATCTTGGTCAGTAGCGCCTGCTGTCAAAGCCAGGCGAAGCTAAATATTACACTTTATGGTTGCTATGCCAACTCAGAAGTAACCATGGAGCTATTCCTGCTTTTTAACTACAGTAAGTACAAGTACAGTACAGTATGTGCTGGGAGGAAATATTCACACAAATCAGGAAAGAGAAACCAGTAAAGAAGGATCTCTCATGAAGTAGCTTCCATATGAGGTCACTCATTCTGAGGGAGATGGAAAACAACACAAAGTCTACTGAGTAATAACCATATAACCAATTAAAGAAAGGATGGGGGGAAACTAACACTCTGACAGGAACGTCATTAGTTCTGCAGATATTTGGTCATAGCTCAAAGTCCTGGACAAATTAACATTGAATAGAATATGTCTTTATTGTCATATATCTTTTATCTTTATAAGTACAACGAAATTAAAATGCATTCCTTAAAAAGTGCAAGAAACATAAACAGTAACGTGCCTCTAAAAACTATAAAAAAATAAATAATAATAAATATATTGTGACTTGATGACGGTGAGGGCAGTGATCAGAGATGTGATCAGAGATGTGATCAGAGATTTGATCAGAGATCAGAGATCAGAGATCAGAGATGTGATCAGAGATGTGATCAGAGATGTGATCAGAGATGTGATCAGAGATGTGATCAGAGATCAGTGATCAGTGATCAGAGATTTGATCCAGAGGTCTCTCTCCAGGCTAACCTGTTGTTCTCACTGCGTGATGCAGCAGACACAAAGAGAAGGAACTGATTTAATTCTCCTTCTGTGCAGATATCTCCAGATCTGGTGTGTCCATGTTTATTATCTGAGGAGACAGAGAGGCCTTGGATTCCCCGGTGACTGATCACCTAATGTGTGAGTCCCGTCCAGCTCATACTGAAGTCCAGAGACACACAGAGAGCCATTAGCCTTAGAGAGAGACCTCCGAATCACACTGACCTTTTTACAGCCGCTGTTTCATCAATATTCAGTCATGATTCCCTTCAGCTGCACAAACAGGAGCCGTGCAGCGCAGCGCTCATACCGAGCTGCACGTGTTGCTGGGTCGTGCACGCACAGAAGCTCGGAGGCACAAAACAAATCTCTTGCCTACACATAAGCGAACGCTGAAGCTCTCTCCTACACACTGTTGATTTCTCCGTGGGTTTTTGCAAAACTTGGACTGAAATGTAAGATCCTGTTCTTTAGTGAAAGCAGCAGGCAGTTTGTCCTGCAGATATAACACCATCATCATGAAGCGTGTGCTGCACATTTACCTGCAGTCTGGCCAGCTGGGTGATCCGGGCCACGATCTTGTTGTACGGGTCGACGATCTTCGTCCTGATCCTGAAGAGAGGTACATGGCTTCATTATAGAAAATCATCATATAGACCTTTTACCAACCTGTCACCTGGGGAACCTTAGAACCTGGACTATTAAAAGCTTTGGTTTGTCGCCACGAACCAAAGACTCAAAAGGTTTTTCAATTTTACAAACCAATGTTGTTTCAGTTGTAAAGGGTTAGGGTTTGGGTTAGAAACAAAGAGTCATCTATTTACATGGAGGTTTGCGTTTTCAACAATGACCAAATAAAACACAAAAAAATGTAAGATTAGAGTGTAATGAACAGTAAATGAATAAAATAAAATGGTAAAATAGCACATTTATCTCGCCTATAAGCAAAAAACAGTACACCATACCAGCAGAAGGAGCAAAGCTTTGAAATAAAGATAAAATTTCTTAAAAGTAATGTACAAGTGGGGTTAGGGTTAGGGTTAGGGTTAGGGTTAGGGTTAGGGTTAGGGTTAGGGTTAGTCAGACAGCAGAGAGCTCTACCAGTCCAGTGAACGGGTGATGAAGTGTGACACAGTTTCCGGGTTTGAGGTGAAGAGACACAGTCTAATCTTTGAAGTGTTTCTGAGGTGCAGAAAACAGGACTGAACCATAGATTTAATATGTGTTTGGCAACAACAACATTCCTACAGTGTGGAGGTTTCCATGTCAGGAGACCAAGCAGAGAGAAACAGCATCAGCTGGTAACAACGAGGCATTCAAAGCATTAAGAAGGACAGTTTCTCTGCTGGGATTTCTCCTAAAACCAGATTACAATTATTCAAAGATTCCACATATTTAGTAAGTTAAGTAAGTGGGACAGACAGACAGGAAGACGTGGAGCTGGTGTTGTTATTGATTTTGTGTCCAACATACTGAACCACTGAAGCCACTGAGTCTGGGTACAATGTGATCCTTCATTGTTCTATAATATTGTTTCATCTTTACACCTTAGTTTGTTCAACAAGCTAAATTTGAATCAAAATGTGTTGAGAGCTTTTGTTTCTCTCTTAATATAAAATAATGAATCAAAAGTTACGACTTAAATTGTTGTTCATGTACTGTATGTATAAATATTTGAAGATATTTTGAAACCAAGGTTTCAGGAGGTTTCTGGTCTCAGATGAAATGAAGGATGATGTGATTCCAGAGCTCAGAATAGAGACGGTGGTTATAAACAGGTGTGTGAAGCCGATCACATCTGGGTAAATGCTGACAGTACATGCAGGAACACAGATGTACCTGTCGACAGCTGCCTGCAGAGCGCTGATCCTCGTCTGCATCATCTGAAGAACTCCTGAAAACAACAACAACATGTTCCCGTCAGTAAGATCTGAGCTGCTGTCTCAGCAGAACATCTGAAACATGCTGGCTCTCTCTTGTGGTGAAACACAAGAACTGCAATAACTGAAGAGACAGAGTCTGAAAAACAGGTCATTATTTAAACATCCAGTTATCAGTGCTGGTAAAACTGCTGAAGGATCAGTGTGAGGTCTTCCTATCCTGTTGGGAAGCTCTACAGACCTGACACTGTGTTTCTCAACATCATCGGACGATAAATACCATACTTACTCACCATGTATATTCTGTATATTCTGTACTTCTATTTATTGTTTATTGTTTTTATAATTCTGTCTTTTGCCTTGCTGCTTTGACACCTGAATTTCCCCAAGGGGATTAATAAAGGTTCATCTTATCTTATCTTATCACACTGATGATGAGCATGATGTCATCATGTCGAACCTCCAGGACAAACAGTTAGAACATGTGGATGTTGGTAAAAAGATAAGGTGGTAACAACTTCCATCACACAGGCTACAAAACACAGAAATGTAAGATTCAATCTGTGTTTTCAGAAGGAACGGTGTGTCACCATCAGGGGGATCAACTGGTAGAAATGGAATATAATATTAATAAGTATGATTTCTTTAGTGTATAATCACCTGATAATAAGAATCATAGTGTTTCCGTTAGCTTAGAATGAGCCGTTTATATCTACAGAGGGAGCGGGTCCTCTTCACTAAGTCCTCCATGTTTCTACAGTAGCCCAGAACGGACAAACCAAACTCTGACTCCAGAGAGACTTTCACGTTTTCACATTTCCGCATCAAATCAGTTGATTTGCGTAGCGTACTGAAATGAACTGGAACCAACAGGAACGTTCTAAAGCCAACGGTGATGTTATAATGGTGGTGAATGTTATAATGGTGGTGAATGTTATAATGGTGGTGAATGTTATAATGGTGGTGAATGTTATAATGGTGGTGAATGTTATAATGGTGGTGCATGTTATAATGGTGGTGCATGTTATAATGGTGGTGCATGTTATAATGGTGGTGCATGTTATAATGGTGGTGAATGTTATAATGGTGGTGCATGTTATAATGGTGGTGAATGTTATAATGGTGGTGAATGTTATAATGGTGGTGCATGTTATAATGGTGGTGCATGTTATAATGGTGGTGCATGTTATAATGGTGGTGCATGTTATAATGGTGGTGAATGTTATAATGGTGGTGCATGTTATAATGGTGGTGAATGTTATAATGGTGGTGAATGTTATAATGGTGGTGCATGTTATAATGGTGGTGCATGTTATAATGGTGGTGCATGTTATAATGGTGGTGAATGTTATAATGGTGGTGCATGTTATAATGGTGGTGAATGTTATAATGGTGGTGAATGTTATAATGGTGGTGCATGTTATAATGGTGGTGAATGTTATAATGGTGGTGAATGTTATAATGGTGGTGAATGTTATAATGGTGGTGCATGTTATAATGGTGGTGAATGTTATAATGGTGGTGCATGTTATAATGGTGGTGAATGTTATAATGGTGGTGCATGTTATAATGGTGGTGAATGTTATAATGGTGGTGCATGTTATAATGGTGGTGAATGTTATAATGGTGGTGAATGTTATAATGGTGGTGAATGTTATAATGGTGGTGAATGTTATAATGGTGATGAATGTTATAATGGTGATGTTATAATGGTGATGAATGTTATAATGGTGGTGCATGTTATAATGGTGGTGAATGTTATAATGGTGGTGCATGTTATAATGGTGGTGAATGTTATAATGGTGGTGCATGTTATAATGGTGGTGAATGTTATAATGGTGGTGAATGTTATAATGGTGGTGCATGTTATAATGGTGGTGAATGTTATAATGGTGGTGCATGTTATAATGGTGGTGAATGTTATAATGGTGGTGAATGTTATAATGGTGGTGCATGTTATAATGGTGGTGCATGTTATAATGGTGATGAATGTTATAATGGTGGTGCATGTTATAATGGTGGTGAATGTTATAATGGTGGTGCATGTTATAATGGTGATGTTATAATGGTGGTGCATGTTATAATGGTGATGTTATAATGGTGGTGCATGTTATAATGGTGGTGAATGTTATAATGGCGGTGCATGTTATAATGGCGGTGCATGTTATAATGGTGGTGCATGTTATAATGGCGGTGCATGTTATAATGGTGGTGCATGTTATAATGGTGATGAATGTTATAATGGTGGTGCATGTTATAATGGTGGTGAATGTTATAATGGTGGTGCATGTTATAATGGTGATGTTATAATGGTGGTGCATGTTATAATGGTGATGTTATAATGGTGGTGCATGTTATAATGGTGGTGAATGTTATAATGGCGGTGCATGTTATAATGGCGGTGCATGTTATAATGGTGGTGAATGTTATAATGGCGGTGCATGTTATAATGGCGGTGCATGTTATAATGGTGGTGCATGTTATAATGGTGGTGCATGTTATAATGGTGGTGAATGTTATAATGGCGGTGCATGTTATAATGGTGGTGCATGTTATAATGGTGGTGAATGTTATAATGGTGGTGCATTTTATAATGGTGATGTTATAATGATGGTGAATGTTATAATGGTGGTGAATGTTATAATGGTGGTGAATGTTATAATGGCGGTGCATGTTATAATGGTGGTGAATGTTATAATGGTGGTGAATGTTTTAATGGTGGTGAATGTTATAATGGTGGTGCATGTTATAATGGTGGCATACAGTATATAAATGTGTCTCTTTACCTTCCAGGGACTCGATCCCAGTCGCCTGAGACAGCAGGTCTTCATGTCTGGCCACGACCTGGATGGAAGGAGTAGAAACATACATGGATGAGAACCCATATTATGGTTCCCACTGGGTTCCCACTGGGTTCCCACTGGGTTCCCACTGGGGATGGGGCTTTAAGCAGGTTTCTGTCCTACATAAATAATCTGTCTGGAAACATAAGACACACTTTAGGCAGTAATTGAAGTATAAATGTTGTGCATTCATTAGGACAAATCATACTAACACTTAGTGGGTTAGTGCTAAACATGTGGGTTAAACATGTGGGTTAAACATGTGGGTTAAACATGTGGGTTAAACATGTGGGTTAAACATGTGGGTTAAACGTGGGTTAAACGTGGGCTACAGTGTTGGTGGTGATGAAGAGAGTGGTCATTGTGTGTAGTGTTGCGTTGCCATGGTACCTGGCTGTGCAGCTCCTTGTCCAGCTGACTGATGCCCTGTGTGTAGTGTGTAGTGTAGTGTGTAGTGTAGTGTAGTGTTGTGTTGCCATGGTACCTGGCTGTGCAGCTCCTTGTCCAGCTGACTGATGCCCTGTGTGTAGTGTAGTGTGTAGTGTGTAGTGTGTAGTGTTGCGTTGCCATGGTACCTGGCTGTGCAGCTCCTTGTCCAGCTGACTGATGCCCTGTGTGTAGTGTAGTGTGTAGTGTGTAGTGTGTAGTGTAGTGTGTAGTGTTGCGTTGCCATGGTACCTGGCTGTGCAGCTCCTTGTCCAGCTGACTGATGCCCTGTGTGTAGTGTGTAGTGTGTAGTGTAGTGTGTAGTGTTGCGTTGCCATGGTACCTGGCTGTGCAGCTCCTTGTCCAGCTGACTGATGCCCTGTGTGTAGTGTGTAGTGTGTAGTGTTGTGTAGTGTTGCGTTGCCATGGTACCTGGCTGTGCAGCTCCTTGTCCAGCTGACTGATGCCCTGTGTGTAGTGTAGTGTAGTGTGTAGTGTGTAGTGTGTAGTGTTGCGTTGCCATGGTACCTGGCTGTGCAGCTCCTTGTCCAGCTGACTGATGCCCTGAGCCAGCTTGGCCAGCTGCTCAGCGATGACAGCATGGTGAATAGCCTGAGCTGTGTACGTCTTCACGTCAAAGTCCTCGGCCAGGAAGTCAGCGTAGCAGCCTGGAAACACAGCAGCACATCCCATAATATAACCACTCAGAACATTCACCCTGACAACAGCTCATACTAGTCCTAACTCTCATTCTCCTGGTGGACGGTTACTGAAACAAGACCTACTGGTTTCCTCTTCGATGAAGCATTCAGTCTGTCTCTGTCTGCTTCTCTTCAACATGTAGACTGACGTTAGACCAGAGCAGTCTCTGCAGACTAACGTTAGACCAGACTAACGTTAGACCAGAGCAGTCTCTGCAGACTAACGTTAGACCACACCTCTCTACAGACTAACGTTAGACCAGAGCAGTCTCTCTCTGCAGACTAACGTTAGACCAGAGCAGTCTCTCTGCAGACTAACGTTAGACCAGACCTCTCTACAGACTAACGTTAGACCAGAGCAGTCTCTCTTTGCAGACTAACGTTAGACCAGAGCAGTCTCTCTCTGCAGACTAACGTTAGACCAGAGCAGTCTCTCTGCAGACTAACGTTAGACCACACCTCTCTACAGACTAACGTTAGACCAGAGCAGTCTCTCTCTACAGACTAACGTTAGACCAGAGCAGTCTCTCTCTGCAGACTAACGTTAGACCAGAGCAGTCTCTCTCTGCAGACTAACGTTAGACCAGACCTCTCTGCAGACTAACGTTAGACCAGACCTCTCTGCAGACTAACGTTAGACCAGACCTCTCTACAGACTAACGTTAGACTAGACCTCTCTACAGACTAACATTAGACCAGACCTCTCTGCAGACTAACATTAGACCAGACCTCTCTGCAGACTAACGTTAGACCAGACCTCTCTGCAGACTAACATTAGACCAGACCTCTCTGCAGACTAACATTAGACCAGACCTCTCTGCAGACTAACATTAGACCAGAGCAGCCTCTCTGCAGACTAACGTTAGACCAGACCTCTCTGCAGACTAACGTTAGACCAGACCTCTCTACAGACTAACGTTAGACCAGAGCAGCCTCTCTACAGACTAACGTTAGACCAGAGCAGCCTCTCTACAGACTAACGTTAGACCAGACCTCTCTACAGACTAACGTTAGACCAGACCTCTCTACAGACTAACGTTAGACCAGAGCAGCCTCTCTACAGACTAACGTTAGACCAGACCTCTCTACAGACTAACGTTAGACCAGACCTCTCTACAGACTAACGTTAGACCAGAGCAGCCTCTCTACAGACTAACGTTAGACCAGACCTCTCTGCAGACTAACGTTAGACCAGACCTCTCTGCAGACTAACGTTAGACCAGAGCAGCCTCTCTACAGACTAACGTTAGACCAGAGCAGCCTCTCTACAGACTAACGTTAGACCAGACCTCTCTACAGACTAACGTTAGACCAGACCTCTCTACAGACTAACGTTAGACCAGAGCAGCCTACAACTAACGTTAGACCAGACCTCTCTCAGACTAACGTTAGACCAGACCTCTCTGCAGACTAACGTTAGACCAGAGCAGCCTCTCTACAGACTAACGTTAGACCAGAGCAGCCTCTCTACAGACTAACGTTAGACCAGACCTCTCTACAGACTAACGTTAGACCAGACCTCTCTACAGACTAACGTTAGACCAGAGCAGCCTCTCTACAGACTAACGTTAGACCAGACCTCTCTACAGACTAACGTTAGACCAGACCTCTCTACAGACTAACGTTAGACCAGAGCAGTCTCTCTCTGCAGACTAACATTAGACCAGAGCAGTCTCTCTCTGCAGACTAACGTTAGACCAGACCTCTCTGCAGACTAACGTTAGACCAGACCTCTCTGCAGACTAACGTTAGACCAGACCTCTCTACAGACTAACGTTAGACCAGACCTCTCTACAGACTAACGTTAGACTAGACCTCTCTACAGACTAACATTAGACCAGACCTCTCTGCAGACTAACATTAGACCAGACCTCTCTGCAGACTAACATTAGACCAGACCTCTCTGCAGACTAACATTAGACCAGACCTCTCTGCAGACTAACATTAGACCAGAGCAGCCTCTCTGCAGACTAACGTTAGACCAGACCTCTCTGCAGACTAACGTTAGACCAGACCTCTCTACAGACTAACGTTAGACCAGAGCAGCCTCTCTACAGACTAACGTTAGACCAGACCTCTCTACAGACTAACGTTAGACCAGAGCAGCCTCTCTACAGACTAACGTTAGACCAGAGCAGCCTCTCTACAGACTAACGTTAGACCAGAGCAGCCTCTCTACAGACGAACGTTAGACCAGACCTCTCTACAGACTAACGTTAGACCAGACCTCTCTACAGACTAACGTTAGACCAGAGCAGCCTCTCTGCAGACTAACATTAGACCAGACCTCTCTGCAGACTAACATTAGACCAGAGCAGCCTCTCTGCAGACTAACGTTAGACCAGACCTCTCTGCAGACTAACGTTAGACCAGACCTCTCTACAGACTAACGTTAGACCAGAGCAGCCTCTCTAACAGACTAACGTTAGACCAGAACCTCTCTGCAGACTAACGTAGACCAGACCTCTCTGCCGACTAACGTTAGACCAGACCTCTCTACAGACTAACGTTAGACCAGAGCAGCCTCTCTACAGACTAACGTTAGACCAGGACCTCTCTACAGACTAACGTTAGACCAGACCTCTCTACAGACTAACGTTAGACCAGAGCAGCCTCTCTGCAGACTAAACGTTAGACAGACCTCTCTTGCAGACTAACGATAGACCAGACCTCTCTACAGACTAACGTTAGACCAGAGCAGCCTCTCTACAGACTAACGTTAGACCAGACCTCTCTACAGACTAACGTTAGACCAGAGCAGCCTCTCTGCAGACTAACGTTAGACCAGACCTCTCTACAGACTAACGTTAGACCAGAGCAGCCTCTCTACAGACTAACGTTAGACCAGACCTCTCTACAGACTAACGTTAGACCAGACCTCTCTGCAGACTAACGTTAGACCAGAGCAGCCTCTCTGCAGACTAACATTAGACCAGACCTCTCTGCAGACTAACATTAGACCAGAGCAGCCTCTCTGCAGACTAACGTTAGACCAGACCTCTCTGCAGACTAACGTTAGACCAGACCTCTCTACAGACTAACGTTAGACCAGAGCAGCCTCTCTGCAGACTAACGTTAGACCAGACCTCTCTGCAGACTAACGTTAGACCAGACCTCTCTACAGACTAACGTTAGACCAGAGCAGCCTCTCTGCAGACTAACGTTAGACCAGACCTCTCTACAGACTAACGTTAGACCAGACCTCTCTACAGACTAACGTTAGACCAGACCTCTCTACAGACTAACGTTAGACCAGAGCAGCCTCTCTACAGACTAACGTTAGACCAGACCTCTCTGCAGACTAACGTTAGACCAGACCTCTCTACAGACTAACGTTAGACCAGACCTCTCTACAGACTAACGTTAGACCAGACCTCTCTACAGACTAACGTTAGACCAGAGCAGCCTCTCTACAGACTAACGTTAGACCAGACCTCTCTGCAGACTAACGTTAGACCAGACCTCTCTGCAGACTAACGTTAGACCAGACCTCTCTGCAGACTAACGTTAGACCAGAGCAGCCTCTCTACAGACTAACGTTAGACCAGACCTCTCTACAGACTAACGTTAGACCAGAGCAGCCTCTCTACAGACTAACGTTAGACTAGACCTCTCTACAGACTAACGTTAGACCAGAGCAGCCTCTCTGCAGACTAACGTTAGACCAGAGCAGCCTCTCTGCAGACTAACGTTAGACCAGACCTCTCTACAGACTAACGTTAGACCAGAGCAGCCTCTCTGCAGACTAACGTTAGACCAGAGCAGCCTCTCTGCAGACTAACGTTAGACCAGACCTCTCTACAGACTAACGTTAGACCAGACCTCTCTACAGACTAACGTTAGACCAGACCTCTCTACAGACTAACGTTAGACCAGAGCAGCCTCTCTACAGACTAACGTTAGACCAGACCTCTCTACAGACTAACGTTAGACCAGAGCAGCCTCTCTACAGACTAACGTTAGACCAGACCTCTCTACAGACTAACGTTAGACTAGACCTCTCTACAGACTAACGTTAGACCAGAGCAGCCTCTCTGCAGACTAACGTTAGACCAGACCTCTCTACAGACTAACGTTAGACTAGACCTCTCTACAGACTAACGTTAGACCAGAGCAGCCTCTCTGCAGACTAACGTTAGACCAGAGCAGTCTCTCTGCAGACTAACATTAGACCAGAGCAGTCTCTCTCTGCAGACTAACGTTAGACCAGAGCAGACTCTCTGCAGACTAACATTAGACCAGAGCAGTCTCTCTCTGCAGACTAACGTTAGACCAGAGCAGCCTCTCTACAGACTAACATTAGACCAGAGCAGTCTCTCTGCAGACTAACGTTAGACAGTATCAGTCGTTCCAGGTTCCAGAGAACAACACGTCAGTATAGAGATTGAGATGTTTAACAGCCCATAATAAGAGCTGCTCCGTCAGCTGGAGCAGTGATGTTACCGAGCTGCGGGACGGAGCTGTTTATAACACATTAAACTACAGATAAACTCATTATAAAGACAGCTTTATAAGCAGCTTTAAGCAGCTTTACCGTTTCTCAGCAGCGACTCAGTGGAAGATTCTCTCCCGTTCTCCATGTTGGTTCTTCCGTATGTGACGTTTCATCTGAGAGCCGGAAGTTACATGTTACACGTCACACCGGAAGCTGCGCGATCCTTAAAGGGCCAGACACACCAAGACCCGGACCTTAAAGGGCCAGACACACCAAGACCCGATCCTTAAAGGGCCAGACCCGGACCAGACCTGGCTCACAACCTACTACGACTACTAGTCTACACACCACAGACACACCAAGCCCGCATCATAGAACTAGCTGCTGCTTCTTTTTTGCATTTTGTGTGTCTTGTCTGATTGCAGCAGCATCTGTTAGCACCTAACAGATGCTGCTGCAATCAGACAAGACACCTTTTTTTCCCTAGAAGAAACAGTGTAGCTGTACGGAGTGTGTAGAACGGGATCTAGTTTACCTTAGTGTGTAAAATAAAGAAATAAACAAAAAAACTAATTAATTAATTAATTAATTAATTAACGTATCAATTACTTTAAATTAATTAATTAATTCATTAATAAATAAATAAATAAATTCATTAATTAATAAATCAATTTATCAATTACTTTAAATGTATTAATCAATTAATCAGTACTTTAAATTAATTAATTGATTGATTGATTAATTGATTAATTAATTAATTAATTAATTCATAAATAAATTCATTAATTAAAAACGATATTCTACTAAACAATCCTGTGCTTATAAAGTAATGTATTACCCACCATATCTCCATGTGTTATCCCATTCACGTCCGTCTCTCTCACCCTTTCTTCATTATATTGGACACAGTGCATAATTACATGGTTTGTATTTTCAACTATATTACAGTGCATACACACTTAGAAATAATGTCTTGTTTAAACCTGTGCATTCAAATCTTAATCTTACTTTATAGTATGTTCTACCTTTACTGTTCTCATGCTATCCCTCTCCACCTGCATGTATATAAATATTCTTGAAATAAACATGTAAACATCTCTGTGGGTGTAAACAGTGAAGGGTCTTATGGGTAACGGGTAGTTTATCCATCCTCCTGTCAGGAGAAAAAGAATCATACAGCTGAATCAAACATCCCAAAAGGTATTCTGGGAAATGTAAGAAAACCTGCTACACAAGAGTTTTTCTGCTTAATACATAGACATTTGTAATATTAATAGTAATAACTCCAAACACCCTTTATTAAAACATATACTTTATTTTCTTGGTGCAAGTCAGTCATTGCACTAGTCACTTCATTATTATCTCGTCGTCATTCCACAACAAAATTCATTCACAATCAACATCACTATCAACAAAACCACAACAAGCAGCCGGACGGCGGTCTCCAGAGGTCGTAGTTCAACTCCCCACACAGGAGGACACACTAGCTTATTATACCTGCAGAAGGCTGGCAGCACCAGGTCCGACACTGCAGCCGGTTCTGGATGAACATAGTATAGTCTATGTCTTATTACATTTCTCATATAATCTGAGCTGTATTCTCTGATAGACTCCAGCAGAGACTGGGATTGTCAAACCTTTCCCTTCATGTGCAACACAATAATCTAAACTCAGGTCCACTGACTAACGCTGTGGAGCTTTCAACCGGATCTCTTCAGTGAACGGAGCTGGTTCAGTGAGTGCAGACCGACAGACAACACACGATACCTCAGATCATCACAATCACACATTTTGGTTTAGTCGGCACTGACGACCGTTTCTGCTGGTTTAAATGACAAATGTTGTCTGGTGCTAATTACTGTATATCATCTGTAGCTGATAGTGAATCAACATTAAAGCTGTGGTTGGTCGTGTTGATCAATACTGAACAGCAGCACTACATATAGTAAAGCTATGTTTTATTTTCCTCTACAGTATGTAAAGCGTCTATATAAATCTGATTCATTATTCTTATTATTATTGTTGTGGTAACGTTCGGGTTGGATAGCTGTTATCAAAGGATGTAACAGTTCCAGTAGCAGGCCGTTATTCCACTAAGTAGTGTGGGGGGGGGGGAAAGTTCTACCAAGTACCATTTGCTTCTGAAGAAACCTTTTTGGAAGAAACAGTTCTTCTTGGATTGTTGAAAGTATGGGTGTTAAAAGGGAACATTAGTGTTACGGTACCTTAATGAAGAAATGTTCCTACAATGAAGAGCAGCCTGCAGCTTCATGAGCTACATCTTCAGAACAGCTTCCCAACCCGGTCCGGACTCTGTCCCACCTACAGTGTGGTGTTGGATGTGAATGTCCACCTGGGTTTTTCTGTGGCCGTCCACTGACTCCCGGTCCACTGACTCCCGGTCCACTGACTCCCGGTCCACTGACTCCCGGTCCACTGACTCCCGGTCCACTGAGTCCCGGTCCAATGACTCCCGGTCCACTGAGTCCCGGTCCACTGACTCCCGGTCCACTGACTCCCGGTCCGCTGACTCCCGGTCCGCTGACTCCCGGTCCACTGACTCCCGGTCCACTGACTCCCGGTCCACTGACTCCCGGTCCACTGAGTCCCGGTCCAATGACTCCCACTGACTCCGGTCCACTGACTCCCGGTCCACTGACTCCCGGTCCACTGAGTCCCGGTCCACTGACTCCCGGTCCACTGACTCCCGGTCCGCTGACTCCCGGTCCGCTGACTCCCGGTCCACTGACTCCCGGACCCACTGACTCCCGGTCCACTGAGTCCCGGTCGGTGACTTTGACCCTTCTTGATCGATGCAGTCGGACCGCTTTGAGAGCTTAGATTATTCTGTTACACATTCTGTTCCCGTGCTCATTCCCTTCATAATAATAATATTTTCCACACACTTTCAATGCACTAATGTAAATACATGGAAACGTCTCACAGAGGACTGAATTATAATCTGTGATTTAGTGCCATAAAGGAAACGACTTCACACGAACCGATATAATAAATCACTCAAACACAAATCTCTGAAGCAGATGTGCATGTTGAAGTAAAGCTGATGCAACACATGGAGCTCCCCGTGATCCAGAACCAGACGTTCCCTTCTGCTGACCCGAGGAAAGGCTTCTGGACCGAGGCTGGACCGGACTCCAGTACACCCGGTCCACCTCCAGTCCTGATGAGTCCACGCTCCTCCTCTCACTCAGTACCGGGTCAGGTCCTGGTGTTGGGGCTCCAGAGGGCCGGGCGGTGCCGGGCTCCCCTGATCTGTGCCCAGGATGGTCTACAGTGTCTGGGGGTCCGTGCTGGTCTACGCCCCCCCGGTCAGTCTCCTCTCCAGCCGGTCCAGCTTCGCCAGGTTTTCCTTCAGAAGTTTGGAGCCGGGGTTCAGAAGTAGAGCTCGCTGGTAGAACATCCTGGCTGCTGCATAGTCTCCCTGCACACACACAGACACAGACACACACACACACACACACACACACACACACACACACACACACACACACACACACACACACACACACACACACGGAATAAATGTATGCATTACAAGCAATACAATATATGTGTGTTCAATCCAGAACTATCTGTTGCTCTGTCAATAGCTGAACTGCAGTTTAAGGTTTAAACTGTGATTTAATCTAAACCCAGCTGATGTGGAAATCACCTAAATACTAGGAATGGGCAGAAGTAATAGATTACTAATCAGACACATATCTGATCCTTCCATCTTTAGTATTTTTGGATTGTGAGCATGTATGTAAAAACATTCTAAAAACACTATATTGGCCCGAAGACTATACTTTTATCTAAAAAATCATTTTGCATTTCCATCTGAAACAGAGTGTGTTGTATTATTGGATACGTTGGATCGGTTTTAAGAGAATCAAACAACGGTTCTTTCACCTTCCACAGTATCTCACAGTGTAGATGATGTGTTTCCACTTTAGAAAGTAACTGACGTTTTCTACCTTAATGTGCTGAATCCCTCCCATGTTCATCCAGGCCTGGGACTGGTCCGGTTTGAGTTCCACAGCCAGCTTGTAGCTCTAGTGGCAGAGAACAGAACCAGACGGGTCAGAGTCACATCCTTCCACTGAAGGAACAACAGCAGGGTTTACATGGTGGGTGTAATGACAGATGAGAAGGTGAGGAGAGAGCACAGATCACACAGGACAACCTTCATCTGCACGAACAGAACTATGTGTACAGTTCTGTGCATTCAGTGACTCGTGTTGCAGGGACCCATGGATCGGGGTTACCTCTGGATCATAACCCGAACCCTGCTCGACACCCACTACTACTATTATTAGTCTTATTTCAGAAACCAAATGTAAATCAGCTGTTATTGTCACATTCTGTACTGTACACAGCACACAGTGAAATGTAGTCTCTGCTTTTAACCCGTCCTAGCATTAGGAGCAGTGGGCAGCTACTATATAGCTTAATGCCAAAGTCATTCCAGTATCCCCCCCCCCCGTCCCCCCCCCGTCCCCCCCCCCCCGCAGTACCTCGAAGGCTCGGTCCAGCTGGTTCATCTCTCTGAGCTGGTTTCCTTTAGAGAAATGAAGCTCTGCTCTGACGGTAAGATCACTGGGATTCTGCTGCAGGGCCCGGTCCAGAGCATCCAGCGCCTGGTACCGACACACACACACACACACACACACACACACACACACACACACACACACACACACACACAGTCAAACACACACACACACACACACACACACAGTCAAACACACACACACACACACACACACACACACACACACACACACACACGTGGCAGAAACAACTTTCTGTGATGAAGGCATTATACAGTACAACAGACGGAGGGAGTCGGAAGGAGTCGGAGGGAGTCGGAGGGAGTCGGAGGGAGACGGAGGGAGTCGGAAGGAGTCGGAGGGAGTCGGAGGGATTCGGAAGGAGTCGGAGGGAGTCGGAGGGAGTCGGAGGGAGTCGGAAGGAGTCGGAGGGAGTCGGAAGGAGTCGGAGGGAGTCGGAAGGAGTCGGAAGGAGTCGGAAGGAGTCGGAGGGAGTCGGAAGGAGTCGGAGGGAGTCGGAAGGAGTCGGAGGGAGTCGAAAGGAGTCGGAAGGAGTCGGAAGGAGTCGGAGGGAGTCGGAAGGAGTCGGAGGGAGTCGGAAGGAGTCGGAGGGAGTCGGAAGGAGTCGGAAGGAGTCGGAGGGAGTCGGAAGGAGTCCGAAGGAGTCGGAAGGAGTCGGAGGGAGTCGGAAGGAGTCGGAAGGAGTCGGAGGGAGTCGGAAGGAGTCGGAGGGAGTCGGAGGGAGTCGGAAGGAGTCGGAAGGAGTCGGAGGGAGTCGGAAGGAGTCGGAGGGAGTCGGAAGGAGTCGGAGGGAGTCGGAAGGAGTCGGAAGGAGTCGGAGGGAGTCGGAAGGAGTCGGAAGGAGTCGGAAGGAGTCGGAGGGAGTCGGAAGGAGTCGGAAGGAGTCGGAGGGAGTCGGAAGGAGTCGGAGGGAGTCGGAAGGAGTCGGAAGGAGTCGGAGGGAGTCGGAGGGAGTCGGAAGGAGTCGGAGGGAGAGGGAGGGAGTCGGAGGGAGTCGGAGGGAGTCGGAGGGAGTCGGAAGGAGTCGGAGGGAGTCGGAAGGAGTCGGAAGGAGTCGGAGGGAGTCGGAGGGAGTCGGAGGGAGTCGGAAGGAGTCGGAGGGAGTCGGAAGGAGTCGGAGGGAGTCGGAGGGAGTCGGAAGGAGTCGGAAGGAGTCGGAGGGAGTCGGAAGGAGTCGGAAGGAGTCGGAGGGAGTCGGAGGGAGTCGGAAGGAGTCGGAGGGAGTCGGAAGGAGTCGGAGGGAGTCGAAGGAGTCGGAGGGAGTCGAAAGGAGTCGGAAGGAGTCGAGGGAGACGGAGGGAGTCGGAGGGAGTCGGAGGGAGTCGGAGGGAGACGTAAGGAGTCGGAGGGAGTCGGAGGGAGTCGGAGGGAGTCGGAAGGAGTCGGAGGGAGTCGGAGGGAGACGAAAGGAGTCGAGGGGGAGTCGGAGGGAGACGAAAGGAGTCGGAGGGAGTCGGAGGGAGTCGAGGGGAGACGAAAGGAGTCGGGAGGGAGTCGGAGGGAGTCGGAGGGAGTCGAAGGAGTCGGAGGGAGTCGAAGGAGTCGGAGGGAGTCGGAAGGAGTCGGAAGGAGTCGGAGGGAGTCGGAAGGAGGTCGGGAAGGAGTCGAAGGAGTCGGAGGGGAGTCGGAAGGAGTCGGAAGGAGTCGGAGGGAGTCGGAGAAGGCTGGCGGAGGGAGTCGGAGGAGTCGGAAGGAGTCGGAGGGAGTCGGAGGGAGTCGGAAGGAGTCGGAGGGAGTCGGAAGGAGTCGGAGGGAGTCGGAGAGGAGTCGGAGGGAGTCGGAAGGAGTCGGAAGGAGTCGGAGGGAGTCGGAGGGAGTCGGAAGGAGTCGGAGGGAGTCGGAAGGAGTCGGAGGAGTCGGAAGGGAGTCGGAGGGAGTCGGAGGGAGTGGAGGAGTCGGAAGGAGTCGGAGGGAGACGGAGGGAGTCGGAGGGAGTCGGAGGGAGTCGGAGGGAGACGAAAGGAGTCGGAGGGAGTCGGAGGGAGTCGGAGGGACGAGGAGTCGGAGGGAGTCGGAGGAGTCGGAGGGAGTCGGAAGGAGTCGGAAGGAGTCGGAGGGAGTCGGAGGGAGTCGGAAGGAGTCGGAGGGAGTCGGAAGGAAAGTCGGAGGGAGTCGGAGGGAGTCGGAGGGAGACGAAAGGAGTCGGAAGGAGTCGGAGGGAGTCGGAGGGAGTCGGAAGGAGTCGGAGGGAGTCGGAAGGAGTCGGAGGGAGTCGGAGGGAGTCGGAGGGAGTCGGAAGGAGTCGGAAGGAGTCGGAGGGAGTCGGAGGGAGTCGGAGGGAGTCGGAGGGAGTCGGATGGAGTCGGAGGGAGTCGGAGGGAGTCGGAGGGAGTCGGAAGGAGTCGGAGGGAGTCGGAGGGAGTCGGAGGGAGTCGGAAGGAGTCGGAGGGAGTCGGAAGGAGTCGGAGGGAGTCGGAAGGAGTCGGAGGGAGTCGGAAGGAGTCGGAAGGAGTCGGAGGAGTCGGAGGGAGTCGGAAGGAGTCGGAGGGAGTCGGAGGAGTCGGAAGGAGTCGGAGGAGTCGGAGGGAGTCGGAGGGAGTCGGAAGGAGTCGGAGGGAGTCGGAGGGAGTCGGAAGGAGTCGGAGGGAGTCGGAGGAGTCGGAAGGAGTCGGAAGGAGTCGGAGGGAGTCGGAAGGAGTCGGAGGGAGTCGGAGGAGTCGGAGGGAGTCGGAAGGAGTCGGAGGGAGTCGGAAGGAGTCGGAGGGAGTCGGAAGGAGTCGGAGGGAGTCGGAAGGAGTCGGAGGGAGTCGGAAGGAGTCGGAGGAGTCGGAAGGAGTCGGAGGGAGTCGGAAGGAGTCGGAGGGAGTCGGAAGGAGTCGGAGGAGTCGGAAGGAGTCGGAGGGAGTCGGAAGGAGTCGGAGGGAGTCGGAAGGAGTCGGAGGGAGTCGGAAGGAGTCGGAAGGAGTCGGAGGGAGTCGGAAGGAGTCGAAGGAGTCGGAAGGAGTCGGAGGAGTCGGAAGGAGTCGGAAGGAGTCGGAGGGAGTCGGAAGGAGTCGGAGGGAGTCGGAGGGAGTCGGAAGGAGTCGGAAGGAGTCGGAGGAGTCGGAAGGAGTCGGAGGGAGTCGGAAGGAGTCGGAGGGAGTCGGAAGGAGTCGGAAGGAGTCGGAGGAGTCGGAGGAGTCGGAAGGAGTCGGAAGGAGTCGGAGGGAGTCGGAAGGAGTCGGAAGGAGTCGGAGGGAGTCGGAAGGAGTCGGAGGAGTCGGAAGGAGTCGGAGGGAGTCGGAGGGAGTCGAAGGAGTCGGATGGTGTCGGAGGGAGACGGAGGAGTCGGAGGAGTCGGAGGGAGTCGGAAGGAGTCGGAGGGAGTCGGAGGGAGTCGGAAGGAGTCGGAAGGAGTCGGAGGGAGTCGGATGGAGTCGGAGGGAGTCGGAAGGAGTCGGGAGGGGAGTCGGAAGGAGTCGGAAGGAGTCGGAGGGAGTCGGAAGGAGTCGGAAGGAGTCGGAAGGAGTCGGAGGAGTCGGAAGGAGTCGGAGGAGTCGGAGGGAGTCGGAAGGAGTCGGTAGGAGTCGGAAGGAGTCGGAAGGAGCTCGGAGGAGTCGGAGGAGTCGGAAGGGAGTCGGAGGGAGTCGGAGGGAGTCGGAGGGAGTCGGAGGAGTCGGAGGGAGTCGAGGAGCGGAGGAGTCGAAGGAGTCGGAGGGAGTCGGAGGGAGTCGGAGGGAGTCGGAAGAGTCGAGGGAGTCGGAGGGAGACGAGGAGTCGGAGGGAGTCGGAGGGAGTCGGAGGGAGACGAAAGGAGTCGGAGGGAGTCGGAGGGAGTCGGAGGGAGACGAAAGGAGTCGGAGGGAGTCGGAGGGAGTCGGAGGGAGTCGGAGGGAGTCGGAAGGAGTCGGAGGGAGTCGGAAGGAGTCGGAGGGAGTCGGAAGGAGTCGGAAGGAGTCGGAGGGAGTCGGAAGGAGTCGGAAGGAGTCGGAGGGAGTCGGAAGGAGTCGGAAGGAGTCGGAGGGAGTCGGAGGGAGTCGGAAGGAGTCGGAGGGAGACGGAGGGAGTCGGAGGGAGTCGGAGGGAGTCGGAGGGAGTCGGAAGGAGTCGGAAGGAGTCGGAGGGAGTCGGAGGGAGTCGGAAGGAGTCGGAGGGAGTCGGAAGGAGTCGGAGGGAGTCGGAAGGAGTCGGAGGGAGTCGAAAGGAGTCGGAAGGAGTCGGAGGGAGACGGAGGGAGTCGGAGGGAGTCGGAGGGAGTCGGAGGGAGACGAAAGGAGTCGGAGGGAGTCGGAGGGAGTCGGAGGGAGTCGGAAGGAGTCGGAGGGAGTCGGAGGGAGACGAAAGGAGTCGGAGGGAGTCGGAGGGAGTCGGAGGGAGTCGGAGGGAGTCGGAGGGAGTCGGAGGGAGTCGGAGGGAGACGGAGGGAGTCGGAGGGAGTCGGAAGGAGTCGGAAGGAGTCGGAGGGAGTCGGAAGGAGTCGGAAGGAGTCGGAGGGAGTCGGAGGGAGTCGGAAGGAGTCGGAGGGAGTCGGAAGGAGTCGGAGGGAGTCGGAAGGAGTCGGAGGGAGTCGGAAGGAGTCGGAAGGAGTCGGAGGGAGTCGGAGGGAGTCGAAAGGAGTCGGAAGGAGTCGGAGGGAGACGGAGGGAGTCGGAGGGAGTCGGAGGGAGTCGGAGGGAGACGAAAGGAGTCGGAGGGAGTCGGAGGGAGTCGGAGGGAGACGGAGGGAGTCGGAGGGAGTCGGAGGGAGTCGGAGGGAGTCGGAGGGAGTCGAAGGGAGTCGGAGGGAGTCGGAGGGAGTCGGAGGGAGACGGAGGGAGTCGGAGGGAGTCGGAGGGAGTCGGAGGGAGTCGGAGGGAGTCGAAAGGAGTCGGAAGGAGTCGGAGGGAGACGAAAGGAGTCGGAGGGAGTCGGAGGGAGACGGAGGGAGGAGGGAGACGGAGGGAGTCGGAGGGAGTCGGAGGGAGTCGGAGGGAGACAAAGGGAGTCAGCTGGTCCCCTGTACAGCAGAGGTGAGTGGTTTCCACGGTAACTGTCGGAGCGGAGAGCATCATTCCTAACTGTGTGTTATCAGAGCAACAGACACCAAGGCCACACACACACACACACACACACACACACACACACACACACACACGCGCACACACACACACACACACACACACACACACACTCTCACCTGTGTGTGGTTGCCTCTCTTGCTGTAGATGGCCGAGAGCAGACGGTAACACTCGATGCAGCTGACCTCTCTGGAGATTATCTCCTGGGTCATCTTCTCTGCCTCCGTGGGACGACCGGCCATCGCTAACACCTGAGCCTGGGAACCAGACAGCAGCGTCAGTGAGTGTGTGTGTGTGTGTGTGTGTGTGTGTGTGTGTGTGTGTGTGTGTGTGTGTGTTCACCAGAGCCAGCCAGATGTCGGTGCTGTCTGGCTGCAGAGCGGCGGCCTCCTGATAAACCTGCAGAGCCTCCTCGTACCGACCCGTGTTGTAGTACAGCGCGCCCAGCGGAGTCAGGATGTCCACCTTCCTCGTGACCTGCAGCGCCCTGCAGGGAAAGGTCAAAGGTCACAACGGATGGCATTCCACAATCGTGGTTCTCTTTAAATAAAGTGT
>CAKAOJ020000187.1:310000-322500 GCA_916701645.2 Sebastolobus alascanus
CCTGACCTCTGATGTCACAGTCCAGCGCGGTACGCTCCCCATGCTTCCCAACCACCTCCCATGAAGAGCCTCATTCCTTCTGAACATAATCCAGGCTGTGGGCTCAGTAGAACGGGTCATATTAGACAGGCTTGTTTTAATTACCCAGAGTCATTCTATTATTCCTCTCCCACAACCGACTTCCAGCATATCAGAGCAGCGCTCCAGGTCGATTCTCCCCTCTGACTCCAACAAAACAAGGTTACAACACAAAGACGCTGAGCCAGAGTCCTCATCGATTCTGACGGCGCTCGTGTTGGACTGAATTATAAATAGTCCGGCTGTAAAGACGGGCCGCAGGTTAGCTATTGATTTCCTCCAGGACCATCTAACGGAGGAGTCTGAAGCTCAGCGTGGCTGTGAAGCAACCTGCTGACGGGCCGGTCCCCCTGCTGACGGACCGGTCCCCCTGCTGACGGGACGGTCCCCCTGCTGACGGGCCGGTCCCCCTGCTGACGGACCGGTCCCCCTGCTGACGGGCCGGTCCCCCTGCTGACGGGCCGGTCCCCCTGCTGCTGACGGGCCGGTCCCCCTGCTGACGGGCCGGTCCCCCTGCTGCTGACGGGCCGGTCCCCCTGCTGACGGGACGGTCCCTCTGCTGCTGACGGGCCGGTCCCCCTGCTGACGGGCCGGTCCCCCTGCTGCTGACGGGCCGGTCCCCCTGCTGACGGGACGGTCCCTCTGCTGCTGACGGGCCGGTCCCCTGCTGACGGGCCGGTCCCCCTGCTGACGGGCCGGTCCCCCTGCTGACGGGACGGTCCCTCTGCTGCTGACGGGCCGGTCCCCCTGCTGACGGACCGGCCCGTCAGCAGGGGGACCGGCCCGTCAGCAGGGGGACCGGTACCCCTGCTGACGGGCCGGTCCCCCTGCTGACGGGCCGGTCCCTCTGCTGACGGGCCGGTCCCTCTGCTGTGGCAGAGAACAAACCCTGGACCAGAAGTCATAATCTATTACTACCTCATATTTCTAGCTACATACTGTCGATGTTGAACAGCCCAGAATAGAGCAGGACAGACGGAGAGGACAGACGGGGAGGTGATGAGGGAATACTGGAGGCTCAGCCAGACTTCAGGGAGCAGAAATAATGAGAGAAGAAGATGAAGGTGAGCAGGAAGGACAGAGGAAGGGATATGAAAATCTGATAGAAATTTCCCAGGTGGCCGAGGGAGAGGAGAGCTATTTTTCACTCTGTAAGGCTGTGCTAATGACAGATTATATGCTGCGTCACCGATGACGACAAACACTAACACATCCTGATATAATAAACTTCATATATACATAACACCGCCGAGAGGACCGGTAGACCTCGCTACTGTCTGCTGGCACCATCCATCCTCAAAGCCTCTGAACACCCACACAGCTGTTCTCAGCTCTTCTGTTCACACCTGGTTGGCTTGTACAGACAGTCAGAGGCTTCACTAGATTACCTCTCAGGTAAACGGGAACTGGACTGTATTCATACAGCGCTCCTCTTCGTTGATGTACAGTATATTTATGACTCAGTATACAATAATGTCAATGGGATCTCAAAAAGACACGTTTTAACTTTCCCTTTTTTCCACAATAAAAAAACATTTAGAACAAAAAAAAAAATTGAAAAAATGTGTGTGTGTGTCACCTTGTAAGCAGGTGAGGGGAGAAGGAGGCGGGGTTGTCCTGTTCAGAGAAGAGAGGCATGGATCCTCCCATCAGCCACAGCCTGACCGACATGATGACCACCACCTGGAGGAGGACGGGGGGGGGAACACACGTTACAATCCACCAACAGTTTCCTGTTTACAGGCCTTAAAGCAGCAACATGTCTGAGCCTGAAGTGTGTTCAGAGGTCAGGACGAGGAGGAGTGGAAGGAAGAAATTAAGAAATGAATTTATTGAAAATGAACGTTTATTAACGCAACTGATACAAATAGCAAACAATAACAAATTGTGCAAAACGGACAAAATATAGGTTCACAAACTAAACCCAGACGGAGGATGTTAGAGATACTCTGGTGCTATATTGAGATCTGTTTACAATCAATATGTTCAGGCTGAATGAAATGATTGGATGGTTTATTACAGTCCTACAGCCACAGATAACAGAAACTTTTATTTTTATGTCAGAACATTTGATTTATTGATTGCTGTCAAGATGTCATGAGAATTTCAACAAAGAAGAAGATTACCAACCCCAGCTTTAACTTGTTATCGGCTCTCCCTGTACTCTGGTCTGGTAACTGTGTCCAAGTCCAAACACTTTCAACTCCCAAAGCCATAAAGAACATCCTATCATCCTATCTACACTTTTCCTTCAAACTTTTCAACGCTTGTTCCTCCGCTGGTCTCCAAACAGTTTATTTGGCATAATATATATATATATAATAGGCCTTCAACGACCCGCTCTACCCACTGAGCTACAGCTCCCCTCTAGACCACACTGTCAACCATCAGACCAAATCTGAAGTTCCTAAGTTAAATAGTTTCTGAGTTCTGCTCTGGAAACGAGTGTGACACATGAACGGACGTAAGGACGGACACACGGAGCGCTATATACCCCGACTACGTTTCCCCGGGGGTTTAATTAGTGCGATCACATGCTTTATTGAGCAGTCACTTCGCTGAGCTACAGTGTAAACAAAGGTTTTTATTAACAAAGTAGGTCTTTATTAATAAAGTAGGTCTTTATTAATAAAAAAATATAGGGTTTCTTATGGCTGTATACAAACATAAATCCATATTCTTACTACGCGACGATATTTACCACAGACATTCATTATTTTTCTTCTAATGTGAAACGCAGTGCTGGAGGAGTTTCAGTGTTAATGAGAGCTACATGTCCTCTGATCGACCTTTTACAGGTACGATTACAATACACACTGAACAATGGAAGCCGATACTGAAGGTCGTATTACTGTACATCAGATGAACAGTGCGGGACAGCAGGACAACAATCCAATGGAATAATTTGCAAAAGTCGTCATTCTCAGCTGTATTAACATGCAATAATAATGCAAATTACAAAAGAATATTCACTATGTTAATAAACCTCTGCAAGTTGGATATCACAGCATGCTGAAATTAAATAAACCTACAGCTCCCTGGAAGGTAGGAACCATAAACAAGTATCTATCAATCTTAAAATCTAAATGTTCAACAGTCATGAGAAGTAGAGTTTATAATTAGTATGTGATTGATTAATCATGCAGAACCTCCAGTTTGGTACTTTTCAATGTAGAACTCACATAGGCAGAGATGAGAGAGGCCCGTTTGATGAACGGGCTGCAGGTGTGCTGGAAGTCGCTGAATCTGGAGCAGGACAGGTGACTGAGAGACACAAAGACATACAGAAGGTCAACTAACAGGATGCATCAGCCTCCAGTCAGGTTAAACTGTTCTCCTCCTTCACTGTGACTGTAAACACACAGAGCTGTCTGATATTAACAGGATGGATCTGAAGCAGCCTGGATGGATGGATGGATGGATGGAGAGGTGAGGAACCTTCAGGTCGGGACACAACTCAACAAGCTCACAACTCTGTTGTAAAGTTTGCAGATGACCCTCCATCATCGGTGGGATTAAAAACAATGTTGTTCACATTCACATCTAGCAAACAAACGTGTGTTTTATACAGGCTCATCATTATGTGATGAACATGAAAAGAGTAGCGAGCACACGAATGTGGCACAAACTATTAGTAAAGAACAAGCTAGTCAAGCTGAAGAGTCCAGTCGCCCTCTCGCTAGAAGAGCAGCGAGATCTGTGTGACGTTTATCTCCTACAGTATATTTCACAAGGGTACATGTGCACGTCACATGTTTTCCTACTGCGACAGCTCCAGTTTCCAGTCAGTGTCTGCAACCAACCTGTTCTCACTCCAACTCCTCAAACAAGACTGACTGTAATCGTCCCTCGGCATCGGATACCGACGCACAGAGGCACCTTTTAGTGACTGCATGCGATGAACCGGGCTTTCAACTACCTCCAATGTAACCCCCCCCCCCGCGGTGTTATTCAATGGTGAGAGCAAGTGACGTAGTAATAAGAGTGAGAGTGAGTCTGCTTAGGGCAGGTGGCCCGTCTGAAACTAAAAGAAAACATTAACATTATTTTATCATGTAATTCGTTGGTATCATCGGTCCTGTGAGTCTCTAGTCAGTGAAGTTAACATCAACCACGACCGTTTCCTAACACTAATTGGTTGCGTTGCCTAAACATAACTTCCTGCGTTTATTTTGAAAGGACACTATGCATGGAACGAGCGTATATTAACACGCCGTCCCCGGTCCGTCCAAAAGTAACGCTAGACGGGTGACTAGTGCGTTGGTCTCCGATGCCGCGGAGCGCCGACCAAGCGGTGATATTTGACGAGTTGGGAGTGAGAATGTGTTGAACGATGTGTTGCCGTTAGCCTGAGAAACAAACTACAGGAGCAGACTGCAGAGAAAAGGCAGCAAGAGAAGAAGATGAGAGGGAAGAGATGAGACAGAGAGGCATGGAGAATCCATTCAACACCCTTCACTCTCACTTTGAGAGGTTTCCCTTGTGCAGAGCTTTCAAAGCTTCGGTGAGAGAAGAGATCTCACAGGAATTCTGTCTGTCTCACTCTCTGTCTCGTCTGTTTCATCTCTGCCTCTCTCTCTCCCTCTGCTCTTTTCTATATTTGCTCTGTCTGTTCTGCTGAGGTTTGCAGAGCCAAGAGACCGAAAGACAAAGAGGAGTCAGACTCTGCAGACGCTGCATTCGCCTGACTTACCGTGAAAGACGCTGTTTTCCCTGCTGATTACCACTGAACTTGTTTCTAGAGAGATGCGGTGCACTTGACTTTTAATACGCTTATAACTCACACTAACATGCTCTGAATACAAACCTTCGAAGGTAAAAATGTTAGCAACATGCACTACGGAGAAAATCCAGGTAGAAGCAATGATCCCGTAATGATTTGGGGTATTCAACTCAGCAGTCATAAGGAAAGAGATATAAATATAAATATAGTGACATTAAAAAACGGACTTTAGAGGTCCAGGAGGCTTTTATGTAGAGTGAACAGAGATGGATGTCGGCACCAAGTTTCATGTAAATTGGACTTACGGTGTAGAATTTTAATTATAAACCCCCATCAGGCCGATTGGGGTCATATCTGTTGAACAGCATGTTCCATCTCAGAGGAATCTGCACAAGCACTTCTGAAGAAGATTAATAACAAAACCTCTGCACAGAAACTATAAGGTTTGATGCCTCTCAAAGAAAGAAAAATGTATGAACTAATATATAGACCTATCATACATTTACAGCATTTTAAATAGATGGCAGGCATATTGCTTTAATAATGTGTTGCTGAGGAAGGCGGTAATATGATAATATGAATGAATCTCTTCAGGTTGGAGGAATAAAACTCCACCAGGCTGCAGCAGAGAGACTCAGGTCTGCAGAGCTGGAGATGCAAAGAACTCTCTACATCCTCAGGAAGAAATCTGTCAGATGGAGCAACGCTGAGATTGGTTTTACCCCCCCCCCCCCCACACACACACACACACACTGAGGGGTTACAGAGAGAGGACCAGACAGATGCTGTTGGTGTCTTCAGACCTGGATCTCAACTACTTTTCCCGGAGGATCATGGGAAAGACGATTCTATGTAACAGGATGCTAATTCACCATAACTGTGACTGTGGCGACGGCGGAGGATGAATGGAGGAGAGGAGTATGTGTTTGGTGGGGGGGGGGGAGGAAGTAAGACAGAACATTGAGTGTGGTTGAATGTTTTGAAGAAAGTTCGAGGTGTCATCTTCTTCACACAGACGTGAGGGATTCTGGCTGCTCGGACTCCATGTTCCACTCACAGCTGAAATTCTTTACATTCCTCCCTCTGAGAGGCATTTCCTCTCTATCTCCTCTTCCTCCTCCTCCTCTTCCTCACCATGTACCACAGTTACATGGGGTAACTTTCTCTCTCTCTCTCCCTCTCTCTCTCTCTCCCTCTCTCCCTTCCTCTCTCTCCCTCTTTCTCTCTCCCTCTCTCTCTCTCTTTCCCTCTCTCTCTATCTCCCTCTCTCTCTCTCTCTCTGTGTCTCTCTCTCTCTCTCTGTGTCTCTCTCTCTCTCTCTCTCTCTCTCTATGCAGTGTGTGATGTAGTGTGAAGGGCTCCGGGGCAGTCACACAGTCTGAACGCTTCACAGCTCTCACTGATAAAACCAACACTCTGCCTGCATGCTATGTGTGTGTGTGTGTGTGTGTGTGTGTGTGTGTGTGTGTGTGTGTGTGTGTGTGTGTGAGGCTCAAGGTGCCCTTTTTGTCATTTAACTCAGTGTGAGAAGCCTTAGCTCATCTCTAGTCTGAACACCAGCCACATACAGTAATCCTCCATGTGAACCTGGACATGTCAGTCCAGACTGCTGCTGTCCCTCTACCTCTGTCTCCCTCTGCCTCTGTCTCCCTCTGCCTCTGTCTCCCTCTACCTTTGCCTCTGTCTCCCTCTACCTCTGTCTCCCTCTGTCTCCCTATACCTCTATCTCCCTCTACCTGTCTCCCTCTACCTCCCTCTACCTCTGTCTCCCTCTGCCTCTGTCTCCCTCTGCCTCCTCCTGCCTCTGTCTCCCTCTGCCTCTGTCTCCCTCTGCCTCTGTCTCCCTCTACCTCTGTATCCCTCTGCCTCTGTCTCCCTCTACCTCTGTCTCCCTCTTCCTCTGTCTCCCTCTGCCTCTGTCTCCCTCTACCTCTGTCTCCCTCTGCCTCTGTCTCCCTCTGCCTCTGTCTCCCTCTACCTCTGTCTCCCTCTGCCTCTGTCTCCCTCTGTCTCCTCCTGCCTCTGTCTCCCTCTGCCTCTGTCTCCCTCTTCCTCTGTCTCCTCTACCTCTGTCTCCCTCTGCCTCTGTCTCCCTCTGCCTCTGTCTCCCTCTACCTCTGTCTCCCTCTGCCTCTGTCTCCCTCTGTCTCCCTCTGCCTCTGTCTCCCTCTACCTCTGTCTCCCTCTGCCTCTGTCTCCCTCTGTCTCCTCCTGCCTCTGTCTCCCTCTGCCTCGCTCTGCCTCTGTCTCCCTCTACCTCTGTCTCCCTCTGCCTCTGTCTCCCTCTGCCTCTGTCTCCCTCTACCTCTGTCTCCCTCTGCCTCTGTCTCCTCCTGCCTCTGTCTCCCTCTGCCTCTGTCTCCCTCTTCCTCTGTCTCCTCTACCTCTGTCTCCCTCTACCTCTGTCTCCCTCTGTCTCCCTATACCTCTATCTCCCTCTACCTGTCTCCCTCTACCTCCCTCTACCTCTGTCTCCCTCTGCCTCTGTCTCCCTCTGCCTCCTCCTGCCTCTGTCTCCCTCTGCCTCTGTCTCCCTCTGCCTCTGTCTCCCTCTCCCTCTGTATCCCTCTGCCTCTGTCTCCCTCTACCTCTGTCTCCCTCTTCCTCTGTCTCCCTCTGCCTCTGTCTCCCTCTACCTCTGTCTCCCTCTGCCTCTGTCTCCCTCTGCCTCTGTCTCCCTCTACCTCTGTCTCCCTCTGCCTCTGTCTCCCTCTGTCTCCTCCTGCCTCTGTCTCCCTCTGCCTCTGTCTCCCTCTTCCTCTGTCTCCTCTACCTCTGTCTCCCTCTGCCTCTGTCTCCCTCTGCCTCTGTCTCCCTCTACCTCTGTCTCCCTCTGCCTCTGTCTCCCTCTGTCTCCCTCTGCCTCTGTCTCCCTCTACCTCTGTCTCCCTCTGCCTCTGTCTCCCTCTGTCTCCTCCTGCCTCTGTCTCCCTCTGCCTCGCTCTGCCTCTGTCTCCCTCTACCTCTGTCTCCCTCTGCCTCTGTCTCCCTCTGCCTCTGTCTCCCTCTACCTCTGTCTCCCTCTGCCTCTGTCTCCTCCTGCCTCTGTCTCCCTCTGCCTCTGTCTCCCTCTTCCTCTGTCTCCTCTACCTCTGTCTCCCTCTACCTCTGTCTCCCTCTGCCTCTGTCTCCCTCTGCCTCTGTCTCCCTCTTCCTCTGTCTCCCTCTGCCTCTGTCTCCCTCTACCTCTGTCTCCCTCTGCCTCTGTCTCCCTCTGTCTCCTCCTGCCTCTGTCTCCCTCTGCCTCGCTCTGCCTCTGTTTCCCTCTGCCTCTGTCTCCCTCTTCCTCTGTCTCCTCTACCTCTGTCTCCCTCTACCTCTGTCTCCCTCTGTCTCCCTCTGCCTCTGTCTCCCTCTTCCTCTGTCTCCCTCTGCCTGTCTCCCTCTACCTCTGTCTCCCTCTGCCTGTCTCCCTCTGTCTCCTCCTGCCTCTGTCTCCCTCTGCCTCGCTCTGCCTCTGTTTCCCTCTGCCTCTGTCTCCCTCTACCTCTGTCTCCCTCTGCCTCTGTCTCCCTCTGTCTCCTCCTGCCTCTGTCTCCCTCTGCCTCCCTCTGCCTCTGTCTCCCTCTACCTCTGTCTCCCTCTGCCTCTGTCTCCCTCTACCTCTGTCTCCCTCTGCCTCTGTCTCCCTCTGTCTCCTCCTGCCTCTGTCTCCCTCTGCCTCCCTCTACCTCTGTCTCCCTCTGCCTCTGTCTCCCTCTACCTCTGTCTCCCTCTGCCTCTGTCTCCCTCTGTCTCCTCCTGCCTCTGTCTCCCTCTGCCTCCCTCTGCCTCTGTCTCCCTCTACCTCTGTCTCCCTCTACCTCTGTCTCCCTCTGCCAGTAAAACGGTCACCAAGGTTGCTATTATAGCACTTAATGAAACCTGAGAAATATTCCCACCATAACGAGTGTAGCTGAAAGAAATCAATGAATAATAAATCTCAGAGCATCAGGCCGATGTTGCATGAGTCACTGACAGGACGGTAAACTAGTGAGACTCTAATTAAAGGATCTTTAGAGACCATTGTGAAATGTTTGATTTGAACAATATATGTTTACCATTTCATGACAAGCAAACTCTTCTGGTATTTGTCAGCTGATTAGACTGTTATCAGGCTATTAAATAGGTGTTATCAGTCGCTATAAGCCCCATAGATGAGGGTCAATAGGGGCCTACTACACCCACTAGTAGGTTTTTTTCATCTATTCACATGGTAGATCACCGAAAGAAGGTATAAAAGAACACGACAGCGACCTCTAGTGGCCGTAGTAATTATGACAGGAGCAGAGGCAGAAGTCAGGTGCTGTAGTATAGACAGCGTGAAGCTCCATAAGAGACGGAGTTCAGGGACGATTGATGGAACACAAAACACAGGACTGTGTAACCAAAAATGTGTAGCTGTCTTTGTGTTCGTAGTTATTTAAACCCAAAACACAAAGTTTTTCCCTAAACATAAGTAAGTGTTTATATTGCCTAAACCTAAAGTAGCCTTTTTGTTTGTGTTCAAAACATGACGTTTCATTCAGTTTTACATGTTAGAACGTGTTGCGTTTAAGTTTCACTTTCACTTTTACAGCGTAGTAGGTGTAGTAGCCCCTGATGACCCACATTTATAGTGCTTATAGTGACTGATATCGCCTATTTAATGGCCTGATAACAGTCGAATCAGGTGCATTTGCAGATATTAACTTTCTGTTTCTGTTTCTTGAGATGATAATGGAAAGTGAAAATAATAAAAGTCCAAACTAAAGGTTTTAATTCATGATGAAAGGCTCAGTTTAAATCTACTGTAGTTTCTCATGATTCAAAATGTTCTGCTGTTGCTGTGGCTTCAAATGCAGTTTTTAATCTTTTTATAATCGTCTCCCCCTCCCCCCCAGTTATCAGGGTTGTGTGCATTGGAGCGTACACAAACCCTCCCAAAATCACACTCATCCGCTTCCCAGATTAGGTCAAATCTGCATCACATAAAACCAGAGAATTATTACTATGAAGCATCGTTAACCCAACACGGCTCAGTAGTACACCATGTGTGTGTGTGTGTTCATCTCTCCAAGATACAGCCTGAGGAGGCCAAAGAACCTGCTCATTAATCACTCACACACACACACACACACACACACACACACACACACACACACACACACACACACACACACACACACACACACACACACACACACACACACACACACACACACACACACACACACACACCCTCAGAGTTAGAAAGAGAACCGTCTTCATATTAAAACCATCCATCTTCCTGTAGCTCAGATTTAATGGAGGATCTTTATGGAGAAACATGTTGTTTTCTGTTTGTAATCTGCTCAATCCACAACAGAGTACACACACACGCACGCACGCACGCACGCATGCACACACGCACACACACACACACGCACACACACAGAAAGTGTACAAAAATAGCATCTATATCTATATTCATAATAACAGCTGATTGAGTTAAATTAAAAAACTGATGTTCAGAAATGTTGTGTTTCCAGACCTCGGTGAGATGATGATGATGGATGAAGCTGCTGGACCAGCAGGACTCTTCCTCAGAGATCTATCATCAGTCAGCTCTTAAACGAAGACACCGCTCTGTGAAACAGGTCGGTCGACTCATGACAGCCAAATTATAAAATGTGTTGCTTTCATTATTTTTCCACAACAGAAACATATTCGTCTATTTTTGGGTTCCAGATCTGTTGTTACAGGTGGAGTCAAAGCAAAGTGGAGGCATCGTCCATGAAACTCCTAAAATAGGACACCTCATTGTGCATTATGGCGTATCCACACTGGGAACGTCAGGAGCGCGTGGCGTCTGCGTCGCGTGGCGGCCGCGTGATTCACGCGGCGGGTGTTCAGACCAGCTGCGTTTCTGCTGTCAGCTCTTTCTTTCTACATAGAGTTTTCCTTTCATAATGTCCATTTCATTTACTTATAAATGTCATTTATATTTATTTTAGACAGAGAAAGGTTAAGAAACGTGTGGTAATTTGTAAATAATAGTAATAATCCACCATTAAAACCCCTTACTTTATTCATTCATAGAGCTCTCCAAGTCACTGCATGTTCTACAACACTGTCCTGCACGTATTTCAGAATAAAGCCTCGTGTTAACAAATGAAGGAATTCTGTCCACAGAAAAAAATGCTTGAGGGCTTTTATTTTGAAATGAAAGCAGGAAGTGTTGATTTAAAAGAAGTCTTTACTTTTTTTCATCTCCGTAACATTTTCTACAGATAGACATGTAAACTGTAGTAATGTTGCTGATATGATGTTAATATACAGTCAATAGATCACTTTCACTGTCTGTTGATGCTGTGAACCGCGCGGCTCGCGGTAAAAATAGACGAGACCTCAAATCTCTAGAAGAGACGCAGCTGAGAAGCAGTGTGGCTGATCTCACCTGTTAACACGGACGCTTAAATAATAAACAACAGGTAACGCAGCCGCCATGCGCTGCTGACGTTACCTATGTGGCCAAGGCTTTACTGTCCACTGACCACTACCGTGACTTCAGGGAAACAGGTGAAGCAGCCCGACATTTCTCAGTTTGTAAGATCTCCAACTCAGAACTGTTTCTGTTACATGTTTTCTGCTATGAGATAATGTTACTGCATTATATCACTGAAGATACACAGTGTAATCTAAAGGTTATCACTGAGCACCGGTGTACATCATCTACAGAGGAAACAAGTGTTTCGAGGAGGAGGAAGAGCTCTCTGTTCCTCCTCTTCACCTCGTCTTCAGAATCACAATCAGGCTGACTGCAAGTAGCTCTTCACATAGAAGGGATCTGCCTCAGTGTTTTGGTGCAAACATACAGTACAAACTAAGTAAGAGAAAATAAAAATAAAAGCAAGTACTGCAAAAGTCAAAAGTCAAAAATGCCCGGGGAGGAACTTGTGGTTCAGTGTCTCTCTCAAGGACACTTTGAGATGCAGACAGTAGAAGTCGGGGATGGAAGCGGCGACCTTGTGGTTAAAGGCCGACCCGCTCAACCCGCTGAGCTACAGACGCATGGCTGTGCTGCAGGAATGTGCAAAATATTCACCAGACAATGTGCAAAAAAGTTCACAGTATGAAGCATAGAGACAATGTGTAAGAGTTTTAAAAAGAAAAACACCTCTCACGTCTCCCTGATGTCTCATTATCGCCCATCTGCTCCTGAGCCAGCAGGAAATCTCCTCACATTTCAGAGAGATGTAAAGTTAGGTGTGAAGGAGAGCAGAGTAGGAGATCTGCAGCATGGCAGAGAGACGAGGAGGGAATAAAGGTGGAAGGAATGCAGAGCAGGAAGACTGCAGCATAATGTATGGTGGAGAGAGAGAGAAAGAAAGATGGGAAGAGAGGTGATATCGTTCTAACAGCCTCCGACGTTCCCAAACAACTAAACATCCTCAGTTACGTTTGGAGGAAACGTATTATGTTGGATAACGTCAGTCGTATCACAGTTTGTAGTAGGCGGAAGGTCGCAGCAAGTGACATAGTAAAACGTACAAAGTACATAGTTCCAAACCCTCGTCCACATGGACTGAGCTACAGCTCTAACACAACAATCCTACAGAATCCTCCCATCATGCAGCCTTCACACTTTACTGGTTGTTTCAGGCTAATGTAGCCACGCTACATACCAGAGTCAGATCTGATTCTGTCAGTCCAATCACTACACTTTGTTTTTAGCTGCGTCGTTTTACACAACATAATA
>CAKAOJ020000187.1:330000-372500 GCA_916701645.2 Sebastolobus alascanus
CTAGCTTTAATAGATCTATACTAGCTTTAATAGATCTATACTAGCTTTAATAGGTCTATACTAGCTTTAATAGATCTATACTAGCTTTATACTAGCTTTAATAGATCTATACTAGCTTTAATAGATCTATACTAGCTTTAATAGATCTATACTAGCTTTAATAGATCTATACTAGCTTTAATAGATCTATACTAGCTTTAATAGGTCTATACTAGTTTTTATAGATCTATACTAGCTTTAATAGATCTATACTAGCTTTAATAGATCTATACTAGTCCCTTAATTGCACCAGATTGATGCATATACATTTAAAATGTAAAAAGATTTCAGTCAGTCTCCTAAAATCCTGGATGTTCCAACAGGAAACCCCTGAATGGGTGTCAGTGGAGGTGAAGGTCAAAGTTCATAGTGTGTGATGTACTCACGGCCTCGGTGTGGACGGGGTGCACGGCGAAGAGGAGAGCTGTGGCGAAGGCCAGGTGTGAGTCTTTAAACACAAAGTGTTCACAGGTGTGCAGCAGCAGGCAGGTTACAGCGCAGTGCAAACACACGTTCACCAGGTGGAAATACAGAGGAGTCATACCGCCGAGCAGGATGTTCAACCTGACGGACAGAGAGAGAGAGAGAGATTATATATACTGAGTATATATATATATATATCACTGACAGTGTCAGTCATTTTCCCATCAACCCGAACAAATAAAGACAATAAAGGGTCGACCTGATCTAAATCACTCAGCTATCCACCGCTGTGGGTTTACGGTGGTGAAACACCTTCTACACGCTCTGGATGAAGTGATTGCTCTTTTGTCCTGAACAGAATCTCAACCCAGTCAGAGCAGCTCCATGAATCTCTAATGAAAAGAGAATAATTGCTCCGAGAGAGAATGACGGATTTCTGACACCAAATCACCGCCTGCTTAAGATCCTCCAGCAGTTAATCCCTCAGTGAAGAATAACCACGTTTCACTTGGTTTATCAGAATTGGTATTAAGCTATGACAATTCCCTCTTTCCCTTTTCACACAACAGAATATCAACAAACTGATGATAGCAAACTCAGACAGAGCGGAGCGTTACAGTGGTTCAGCTTCCATGATATTAATTCATAACTATCAGTGAAGTAGGAGACATTTAAACATGAGGAACAAAGAAATGTACATATTAATGTATATGTATATATAGTGTCAGTCAGAGTGGAATAAACTGAGTTTTCCTTCCTTAACGCCACTAAAAAGGGTGAAGACTGTATGTTAAAGTGTTGTTAAAGTGTTTATACAGATCTGGGCTTCACATCTGTGATTGTAATGAGTTATAATGAGTCCTCTGTGAAGGAGACTCTGGCCTCCAACATCTCTTTTATTCATAATTCAATGAGGACGGCTGATAAAACGTGCCTGAGAGAGAGCATTAACCCTCACCGTTCCCCCCCCGACCTCAGCTGATGCTCTGCCTTCATAACGGATGCTGAGAGGATTGTGGAGCAAAGTGACGGGCTGCGGGATGAATTACCCAGAGGCCCCGGCGGGGTCACGACCCCTCCCTGATGTGAATGAAGGCTTCCCAGGAATCTAAAGCTGATGTCATGTGCTCATCCAGAGAGTCTCATAATGAGGGAGCCGGTGGGGGGGGGGGGTTCAGTGTCCCTCTCAAGGACATGTTGACAGGAAGCTGATGGACACACACACATCTGACCTATGACCTCTGTGTGAACGGTCTGTATAACCACCACTAGTCTCACACATGGATCACAATGAGGCACGTTATGGGGTGAACACCTCATTACTGCACATGAGAGATTAAAGGAAAGTCTGTCTTAAACAATATAAGACGTCCATGTGGACAATATAACAGGGTTAGCTCGGGTTAAATCTATTCTAAAGTTTATGTGTAGTTAATTCGACAATATACGGTGGACGCGCACATCCAGAACCGTAGTGAGCCGGTTCTGGACCGGTAGAAGACAGCGATGTAAAACGTAGAAGAAGGTCGGCACACGGTAGCAATTTATTGGAACATCTTAGTCATGTTTAGAGCAGCAACTCTTCTTCAGACTTAAAGGGACTCGATGTAAGAATCAGAAATGTCTTGTTAACAGCGACACCTGTGGCTGTTAAATCAACGAGTACCTTTAATAAATCTGCACAGAGACGCCATCTTGAAAGATCTGGTCACATGATGGTCACATGATACCGCCAGTGAGTGGGTCCACGTATTTTCTTTTGATTGCTGCTGATTATCCTGATTTTGTGCACGTTATAATAAGTTGATAATTTTCATTAAATCAGATTTTGTTCATCGTATGTTCGGATCTCAGTGACTAACTTTGGTAACGCGTAGGTCAAGTAACTCGGGCCGAACCTCAGCCTCTCAGCGGCTTTTAGTTGGTTTCCTGAAGTTGCTTCAGGTAGAGTAATAATATTAAACACAATATAAAGTGCATGGCGTCTCAGTAGCTGCGTGGGAAGATTGCTCGTGTTGCCGTTGTATTTTATCTGACCTTTACATATTCTGCAAACAGCGAGTGATTTATCAAGAAAAAGCCAAAATGTTTCCACACGCTGGACCTCAAACACGGCCTGATAATATCTCTCTCTCGTCCGGCTCTTCCTCGCCATCAGCCTGCTTCGTTTTGTTCTGTCTTTCTGAGATGTGCTGCTGGAGCATGTCGATGACGTCAAACAAAGGGAGAGTGAACCGGAGTAAGGTTTAACATTTCTTTACTATTAAAAGTGCTAAAATATACGTCCAGATAACGTTTGTGGTGCTTAAATACAAGGTGCAGATTCTTAGTATCGGTGCAATCGATTATTTACCTTGCAAATGGATTTTAGATCGATATACAGTACGTCCTCCGTGAAGGACGACCTGCAGAGTACCTATCGATGTAGTTGGATCGTAGGAATATAAATAGAGACATCGATGTAGTAGATGAATCTAGCGTTGTGTGTGTTTGCATTCACACATTTGGTGAGTGTCCTTCACCTTGATAACATCCCGACAGTCCGGCAGTGATCACTGGCTGCACATCCCCCCCCACAGGTTCACCACAGAGCACCGATCCATCACCATCTATCTCTAGCATGCTTTGTACGTGAGGCACACCTCCCCACGGGGGGGGGAGACGCAGAGGGAGAGACATGAGGACGCTGTTTACCTGCTATATCCATCAGAGCCTCTCTCAGCTGGAGGTCTACTGATCTGTGACACCAAGCCAACAATCCTCTTTGTTTCTGTTGCTCAACAATCAGCCATAAAGACGCCCGAGAGCTGATTCAGCTGGAATCTGCTATTCAAAAAGGTTTGTAGACACACTCTGAATATGACAGATACTAAATATCCTCCATAAACACAGCCATGTTGTCTGTCTTCAATTATGACCTGATCAATAACTTTCATATTTTCCGTTTACCAAAGGCTATCTGTTAATACTTTAATTATGCATTTAGAGCTGAACAAATGCTGGTAATGTTCTACAGGGAGAGAAAGAGCAGAGAGAAAGGACCTGACATTCACTGTGACCTGAGTTAGCCTTTAATCATGATTCCTCCACAGTGTTTGAGTCTTTCCTCAGTTACACATCAGCTGAGGGTTAATGACGGAGCTGAAGGCTTTCTCACCACAGCAGGAACAGAGTGTAGATACACATTCATTCCCCAGGAGGATCCGCCATGTGATCCTCCATGTGATATTTTCTGTTTAATTTATAAGGGACATGTAATGTTTTATACTTCTGGTGAATATAATCCAATCAATCTTATTTCCATAGATGTATTTTGTATATACAGTTCCCTTTGTTAACACCTTATTTTGAAAAGCGGACGTAGTCCCACGTGTCTACTTCCTCTAACTTCTCCAAGTCCGTCTCTAGCTCTCCCGTCAGCTCCTCTTTATCCATCCATGGTCAGCTCCATCGGGGCCGTTTCAATGCATTTAACAGAAATGTCAGTATATGGTGCTCTACAGTTGTAGCGTCGGCCCATTTGACCACGGAGACGAGAGCGACGGCCGGCTCGACCGCACGTTACCGCGATACGATAACGTTTCCTGTCCGTGACAGAGTTAGCATGCAGCTTTAGCCGTGATGTCTAGCTCTGCTTTTCCTGCAATGTATGAAACCCAAAGTGTTTCCATCCTTTACTGGATGTGTAGTGTTTACCACGCTGGATTTAACATGTGAGGGTGCAGGTCGTATCCACGACGACCCTCCAACGTTTTATACTTTCTGAGGTTTGTTTTGGTTGACGGATACGGAACGGATATGACGTCACGTTACTCAGACTACCACAATAAAAGCGGTAACTTCCTTCTACCTTCACATAGACTCAGATGAAGCAGATATATCGATTCTGGTGTTAAAACATCGATTTAGAAATTGTAAAAAAGAAATCTAAATACATAGTGAAACAATTTTTGTCCCACCCATACAGTAGCCATCAGTGAATGAATGAGTGAATGTTGACATGTAGTGTGAAGAGCTTTGAGTGGTCAGAAGACTAGAAAGGAGATCTGTTACCACCAAGCTCATGTTTCTGTTTTTCTCAACAAGATGCAGTTTAATAATGAGGAGAGTGTTTATTAGATTATCTGGATCTGTGTCTGCAGCATTACGCCTACAACTGCAGCCTTAATTCAGTTATACAACTAAAAGAAAAAAGAAAGTGTTTTTTGGCTGGCGAGACTCAGTTTGGCTCATTATCTCTCATTTAGGAACACTGTGTGCAGGCTGTCCTCTTCTTCTTCTTCTCCTCATGCAACATGACATCATTAAAGGGACTCTATGTAATATTTAAACGTATAAATGTTTTTTGATAGTATTTTTGTGTGAACAGGTTGTAACTTAACTTAAAACAATGAGACCTTCCACGACTTTCTGGGTTTCCTCTCTCAGCCTGTAGTCTGCTTTTGATGTGAAGAACGCGACACGTTTTTTTACGGGAAGATCCAACGGACGTGACGTCATGCCAGTTGGGAGTGCGGAGGAACAAAAAAAAAAAACAGGTTATATCTAGTGAAGCCCGTCTGTGAAACAGCAATGTGACCGCGTCGATGTCTCGTGTGTGTCGCCTCACTGTTTTAACCGACGCTCGCTCACGTCTACGTATAAGCGCGAGCAACAGGACGCTGACTGTTGTTGACTTTACGGCCACAGGAGTCGTTGTTAACAAGCAATCTCTGGTTCTTCCATAGAGTCCCTTTAACACAGGGAGTCCTGGTTCCACACTGAGCCAGCAGACCCCCCCCCCAGCTCATAGAAACAGATCCACTACTCTTACATCCTGACCATCACTGAGCACCTCCAGCTCCACCAGCACATCTGTCCTCCACAGCTGCAACAAGTCCCTCATGAACCCCTGAGTACATGTGTCTGCCTCAGGAACATCTGGATGACTTCAATCCTGAAACCTGAAGTCACATCAGACCAGCAGCTCCACCAGCTCCACCTCCACCTCCACCACCTCCACCACCTCCACCATGGAGCAGCCAGGAGAGCTAGTTCCAGAGCTGCAGGTGAGGAGCCAGCAGCAGATCTGGGATCAGAACTTACTTGAAGGTGAGGATGCACAGCAGCAGATCTGGGATCAGAACTTACTTGAAGGTGAGGATGCACAGCAGCAGATCTGGGATCAGAACTTACTTGAAGGTGAGGATGCACAGCAGCAGATCTGGGATCAGAACTTACTTGAAGGTGAGGATGCACAGCAGCAGATCTGGGATCAGAACTTACTTGAAGGTGAGGATGCAGAGCGGTCTGTAGGACTTGTGGCTCGTGTTGTCGGCCATCCTTTTCCCCCAGAAGTCGTTGCTGAGGATGCTGCTGAAGCTGGAGCCCGGCCGGACGTCCGGGTTGTTGCTGATCGCCCACACGTCGTCGTGCACTAACTCCCCGCGCACAGTGTTGCTGTAGCAGAGCGCGCACAGCGCGGCGAGCACGGCGTAGCGCCCCGCAGCGCGCACGGCCTCGGGTCGGAACCGGAGCCGGACGGGCTGCGGCTGCAGGCGGCTTCTCTTCTCCCGGCCCGGAGCCCTCATGTCGGCCGCAGCTGCTCCATCTGCAGGCTGGAGGACGCGTCCATTCCGCCCTGCAGGTAGCGGCTCTGTGAGGAGGGCAGCTGGGCTGGGCTGGCTCTGTGTGCTGCCTTCAGGGACCGGCGGCGAACCTCGGAATCCGGAGTGTTATACTCTACTCTCTTTCTTTAGCCTCTAATCAAATACAAAACTGGATATTTGTCTTTACTGCATTCTATTTTATTATATTATATTATATTTATTTTGTTAAAAATAACGTAGTCTATATGCTATTTATTATTTAAAGGTCCCATATTGTAAAAAGTGAGATTTCATGTCTTTTATATTATAAAGCAGGTTTAAGTGATATATAAATACTGTAAAGTATCAAAACACTCAATCCACAGATAAATACACACAGCCCGTATTCAGAAACTATGCGTTTGAAACAAGCCGTCAGGATTTCTGTCCATTTGTGATGTCACAAATATACAATATTTAGACCATTACACAGTTTTAAACATAAACATTCTAAATGTGTTTATTTCCTGTTGCAGTGGATGTGGATAACACCAGCTGACAGGAAGTAAACATGGACCCAAGCTGTTGCCTAGCAACGCAATTCTGTTGAAATGCACTAAAATGTAGTGTTTCAGACAGAGGGTGAATACAGGTATATTCAGACAGACAATATGAGGAAAATAAAGGACTTTTTCTTTTTAACATTACAGCATAACTCAATGCCCAAAAACATTATTCGAAGAAGGAAAATAAACCTAGATAGCTCCAATAAGCCTAGATAGCTCCAATAAGCCTAGATAGCTCCAATAAGCCTAGATAGCTCCAATAAGTCTAGATAGCTCCAATAAGCCTAGATAGCTCCAATAAGTCTAGATAGCTCCAATAAACCTAGATAGCTCCAATAAGTCTGCTGTCTGTGTGTAGACCCTTTAACAGAAACTCCCACCTATAATGGCATAACTTTAAATACTCTGGTATTAAATATGAAAGTCTAGTTATTATATGACGAGTCTCTTGGAGTATATGTGGGAATAATGAGAGGTTTGTAGCAGCCTATAATGTTACTGTATGAATATTGAGCCTGAACTCTGGAATAAACGACTTTCTGTGGAGTCCAGAACGCAGCATCAGCACCGAGGACCCGCCTGCTGACGCATGCGCAGTAGGACGCTGCCTCTCCGGGCAGAAACATCAGCTGCAGGAAATCAATGAAGCGCACACACACAAACACAAACACACACACACACACACACACACACACACACACACACAGAAGATTGAACAAGTGCAAATATATAAATATTTGGGTATTTTAATTGACAGCCAGCTCTCTTTTAAACCTCATGTTGAGTCACTTTTGAAGAAGCTAAAACTAAAACTAGGATTTTATTATCGGAACAAGGCCTGTATTTCTATTGAAGCTAGGAAGAGATTGGTTACTTCTACAAACTATATATACTTAAACTATATATATATAAGAGTCGGAGTAGAGCAGGGGTGTCAAACTCAAATACACAGTGGGCCAAATTAAAAAATTGTTACAAGTCGAGGGCCGACTGGTTCAATGTTTATTGCAAAACTTATTGAAATGAACTTATTGCACATATTGAACCTGGAACTAACAAAGCTTAAGTTATTGCCTATAAAAACAACATTAAACATTAAATAAAGGAAAAATCTGTTGCATTCATTTCTTATGGCTCTATCTGCAGCTTTTCCAGAGTAATTTCTAATGAAGACATTTTTCCACAGGCCAACAACAGCCAAAAAATAATTTCCTCCAAAGAAAAACCAAACATGCCCTGTGGTACAAGAAAAAAAGTGCAAAAAGGAAACATACATTAAAGCTCAGTTTGCTGCTCTGTGATGCACACTAGTCTAAGCCAGATACTTGGCATCTCATCTTGGATGCAAGTTCATCAATGTTTGGGATCAGGCTCTGAGCTGAGGAAATCCTCAGGATTGAGTGAAGGTGTTCATCAGTAAGACGACTCCTGTGTGATGTTTTGTTTATCTTCATCAAGGAGAACAGTTGTTCACACAGGTATGTGCTGCCAAACATAGAGAGCATTTGAGCAGCTTGGGTACGCAGCTGGGGCATTGTGTCGGGGATGAAACGTGGAAACTGTGCAGCGCCCACAGAGTCATACTTTGCCTTGAGTGTGTCACTACATTGGAGTTCAATCAGCTCCATTTGGAGGTTGGTTGGTGTGCTTTCCACGTCAGCTGCAAATGGATTGCTGAGCAATTCAAACCTGCTTTTTTGGGCTTCAAAGTCGGCAAATCACCGTGTGAAGTCGGCACCAAGTATGCAGAGTTTTTCAGCAAACTGTGCACTTGGGAACACGATGGTAGAGACCTGCTCTTTCATAGTTTGGCAGCACGGAAAATGGCTCAAGTTTTCTTGCAGCGTCTGCATCTCCCACAGGCGCAGCTTGGTTTTAAAAGCCCTCACTGTAGCGTACATGTCCGTGATCACATGGCCTCGCCCCTGAAGCTGCAGGTTGAGCGCATTGAGACGGCTCGTGATGTCACACAGAAACGCCACTTCACACCGCAACTTTTTATCCCGGAGCTCTGTTGTGTCTTTCCCTTTGCTTTCCATGAACTGACAGATCTCCTCATGCAACTCAAAACATCTTTTCAGCACTTTTCCTTGGCTTAGCCATCGCACCTCTGTGTGATAGGTCAAGTCACCATATTCTGAACCCAACTCCTCCAGAAAAGACTTGAACTGGCGGTGATTTAAACCTTTGGCTCTTATGAAGTTAACTGCTCTTGTTATGGTGCTCATTACATGTGCTTTTTTTCAAGGCTTTGCCACACAACGATTCCTGGTGTATGATACAGTGATAAGCTGCCAGCTCACCTGCGCCGTTTTCCTCCCGCATCTTCTCCCGGATCCTGCCCACCAATCCATTCTTTTGACCGCACATCGCGGGCGCTCCATCTGTCGTCAGTCCCACAAGTTTATCCCAAGGCAGCCCCATTTCATTTACACATCCGGATACCTCTTCAAAGAGATCTTTTCCCGTAGTTGTGCCATGCATTGATCTTAATCCCAAAAGTTCCTCTGTTACGCACAGACTTGAGTCCACTCCACGGATGAAAATTGACAGCTGGGCGGTATCACAAGTGTCGCTGCTCTCATCCACAGCAAGGGAGTATGCGATGAAATCTTTTCCCTTTCCCACCAGCTGTTGTTGTAGATTGGTGGCAAGCTCACGTACACGATCAGCAACAGTGTTTCTGCTCAGGCTCACATTTGAAAATGCTTGCCTTTTATCTGGGCACACGACGTCGCAAACTTTCATCATGCAGTTTTTGACAAATTCTCCCTCGGTAAAGGGCCGGGCTGATTTAGCGACCTCTGTTGCCACAATTAAACTAGCCTTTACAGCAGCCTCACTCTGTGATTTGGCTTTTGTGAACATAGCCTGCTGTGACACCAGACTTCTTTTCAACTCTTCTACCTTCCGGAGCCTCTGTTTCATGTCCAGATGCTTGTACCTGTCGTGGTGTTTCGCTTCATAGTGTCTTCTTACGTTATATTCTTTCATTACAGCCACACCGTCTCCGCACACAAGACAAACAGGTTTGCCCTTTATATCCGCGAACATATACTCTGCCTCCCACCTGCCTTGAAAACCTGGTTTCAAAGTCCACCTTTCGTTTAGCCATTTTTTGGGGAGTGGGATAGCTGAAAGTTGGCCACAGGTGACTAGCTCCATAAAGCTGCTGATGAGCGAGTAGTGCAAGGGCTCGCGCTTGCAGGCCCTCACGTGGCAACGCACTGGCAGTGCATTGTGGGATTTGTAGTATTAGTGGTGCGTGCAATATACCGGCGGGCCAGCTCTAATAGTAATTAGATATTATCCTGCGGGCCAAAGATAATACCACCGCGGGCCGGGTTTGGCCCGCGGGCCTTGAGTTTGACATATGTGCTGTAGGCCTACACCCTATCAAGCGACACTCAAATAAAGTTTCCTAACTGGAATTTCTGGACTATTTGTTAGAGACAAGCCATTGTCAGCTGTAGGTTAATTTATATTGAAATTATTACGTGATCAAAATGTTGCTGAACAATAGGTCACACATAATAGAGATAGAGTAGATGTGTAGCCTATAGATAAGATATATTTTGATAAATTACAGTTGTTGCTGACAGGATACAGCAGTGCAGATCTCCGAATGTGGTCTGAGCGATCGGATCTCAATGAGTCGTCAATGCGTCTTGAGTGCATTGACACCTGTACTTATAGCTGTCCATTTGTGATCAGATCACCCAGGACACATGTTAATGCCAGGTCTGAACAGGGCCTTAGATTCATCCAGTAATAATTGGCCATCAGCTGTTTCCTACGGAGCCACAGTGGCATTTCTCCTGCCTCAACTTGAGGAGCACACACTGGTGCTGTTTTCACTGCCCCTAATTCTTCCTACACACAGCAGCTTTCTTGCCTCTTCTACTTTTTTCTCCGTGTTACACAGAGATTGAAGTGGAAAAAAAATACTCCAGTACTCCTCTTATTCATATGTGTGTATCGGCCGGTATCAGCAATCTCTTGCGACTTATTCCTATTTATTCTTTATTTCTTTAAGCACGTTATACTGTGTCAGTCATAACCAGCTGTGGTTTTATTGCTATATTATCATTCTTGGGCTATGCATCTTCTATAGTAGGTCTATAATACTCCAATAATATTCAAACTGGAACATTATAGGGTTAAGGTGGTGTGTTTAAGTGTTACATGTGTCCTGTTACTACTTGTGTCGTTTTTACTAATATGTGTACTACTCACCTTTGCTGTTTTACTAACATGTGTACTACTTACCTGTGCCGTTTTTACTAATATGTTTGCATGATGCTGGAAACTTGAATTTCCCTCGGGATCAATAAAGTTACTATCTATCTATCTACTAGTTAAAGTGCTTTCCTGTGTTATTTGTAGCCTATAGTAGGGTATCATTCAGGTTTTAGGAGCAGTGTCCCAGTCAGGATGCTCCGACATATTATGCAGCAGGATACAGAGACACATTCTGAAATTCTACATTGAATGAAAGATACTATGACACATTGGGCTTGGGAGTACTACCCCAAGAAAATTTGAACGAAACTATGCAATTTTACCAGTTAAATGATTATTTTATTATTTACACATATCACAGACTTCGTCTGAACTTTTAATTCTTCTGGAAATGTTTGTACTAAAAGAGCAGATTCACAAAACTTTTAAATAATGTGTCATTAATTATATTTGTTCACAAATAAAAAAAAGTTATGATGGACAGTGCACTAATTATTTTACAAAAAAGACGTGAACATTGTATTGATAAATTACAGTCCATTTTCATTACTCCTCCTTCCCCCTCAAACCTCATCACCACTAGGGCTGGGCAATATGACGATATAGTAGTAATATATATAATAATATAATATAATATATATATATCATCAAAACGATATAAAAATGTCTACTGTATATATTTTTCTATATCGTTTCTATCGCGATATAGGCTAGGCCTACATTTATTTATTTTTTCTCTATAATTTCATTTAAAACTGTTATGTTTATTTTGCACTCAAGTTCTTAAAATGAGAAAATACTCTGTGCTTTTCATTTGTCAAGCGTTCACACAGGAGTTTACAAAAAATAGGTTTACCATGTGGTTATTTCATAAAGATATTAATTTATTTATTTATTTCTCCTGTTTATTCCTCCTACTCCCACTAGCCTTCCCATTCCTTTATCACTCCTCACTCAACTCCATGCTGTTGTAACTGACTTCCAAGTTCGTTTACTTCCTTTCCAACCATGGTGCAGCAATCAGCAAGAAGTAGCGTGAAGGTATCGTACCGGCGGCCCTTCACAGGCCACCAGCCGAATCTCCCACACTCTACTCTCAAGCGATTACCAAAACCACAGGCTCTTATTCAATTAAGTAAATAAGTCAATTTTATTTGTATAGCCCAATGACACAAATCACTTGCTTCAGGTGGCTTTACAATCTGTACAGCATACGACACCCTCTGTCCTTTACAGTACGACCCTCACATCGGATGAGGAAACACTTAACCAGAAGAACCCTTTTAATAGGGTAAAAATGGAAGAAACCTCAGGAAGAGCAACAGAGGAGGGATCCCTCTTCCAGGACGGACAGACGGATAATATGTGTCGGATGGAGTGGTTGTGGAGTGGTTCTTTGGGAAAAAGGGCTAACCAGCCGGATATTGTCAAGGCTTATTGAAGGAGGCGGGGTCACGCGTCATCACCGCGTCATATCTTTGGGGTGCAACACATGCGCAGTAAAATGTGGTCTGCGCTCACCGAAAATGAACCAATCGCAATGCACGACCGCAGCTTCAGTTACACTGCGCATGTGTTATACCCCAAGACCCGTGTCTGCCCGTGTCCCAGCCTCCTTCAATAGGCCTTGATCATTTTGACTCCAAGTCACAGACGTGTAGCTTCTGGTAGTAACTTTCTTCCTGGACTATATTTTGGAAGGCTGTTGAGAAAAGGTTGTGCAAATGTTGGTGTCATTAATGACATTTGTGTCATAGACATGGCATTAACGTTTTTAAATGATAAAAAAAAATGCAGCTCAACTTTCAAATACAGCGTCACATGTAAAGTTGTATTCATCATAGTTTGCATACCTTAGTAGGAGTAGGAGTTCTTCTATGACAGGCGTTCATGGTCCCTTTGGTCTCAGCCGTTCACCGGTCAGTGAGTCATGGTCCCCTTTGGTCTCAGCCGTTCACCGGTCAGTGAGTCATGGTCCCCTTTGGTCTCAGCCGTTCACCGGTCAGTGAGTCATGGTCCCCTTTGGTCTCAGCCGTTCACCGGTCAGTGAGTCATGGTCCCCTTTGGTCTCAGCCGTTCACCGGTCAGTGAGTCATGGTCCCCTTTGGTCTCAGCCGTTCACCGGTCAGTGAGTCATGGTCCCCTTTGGTCTCAGCCGTTCACCGGTCAGTGAGTCATGGTCCCCTTTGGTCTCAGCCGTTCACCGGTCAGTGAGTCATGGTCCCCTTTGGTCTCATCGGTTCACCGGTCAGTGACTCTTATCGGGGACTCGCTGCGTCATTCATCGTCCGTCTCTGGCGCACAGAAGCAGCAGAAAATCTTCCTCTTCAAGATGGAAAAGAATCTTCGGATTCCTCTCTTCTTCTTCTTCTTGGGCTTAAGAAGAAGAAGAAGAGAGGATTCTGGGCTTTTTGGAGGAGCCGATGGGATTATCACGCTGTCCGAGTCCTCAGATGTGCTGTCTTCGTTGCCAGAGAGACTGCTATCAGTCGAGTCACTGACCGATTTTGAGTCTCTAGCATCCTCATCCTTGGGACAGTTGGATTCCTCGTTCTTTGGAGAGTTGGCTTTCTCATCCTTGGGACAGATGGATTCCTCATCCTTGGGAGAGTTGGATTCCTCATCCTTGGGACAATTGGATTCCTCATCCTTGGGACAGTTGCATTCCTCATCTTTTGGAGAGTTGGCTTTCTCATCCTTGGGCCAGTTGGATTCCTCATCCTTGGGACAGTTGGATTCCTCATCCTTGGGACAGTTGGATTCCTCATCATTGGGACAGTTGGATTCCTCATCCTTGGGACAGTTGGATTCCTCATCCTTGGGCCAGTTGGATTCCTCATCCTTGGGACAGTTGGATTCCTCATCCTTGGGACAGTTGGATTCCTCATCCTTGGGACAGTTGGATTCCTCATCCTTGGGCCAGTTGGATTCCTCATCCTTGGGACAGTTGGATTCCTCATCCTTGGGACAGTTGGATTCCTCATCATTGGGACAGTTGGATTCCTCATCCTTGGGACAGTTGGATTCCTCGTTCTTTGGAGAGTTGGTTTTCTCATCCTTGGGACAGTTGGATTCCTCGTGCTTTGGAGAGTTGGCTTTCTCATCCTTGGGACAGTTGTATTCCTCGTCCTTTGGAGAGTTGGCTTTCTCATCCTTGGGACAGTTGGATTCCTCATCTTTTGGAGAGTTGGCTTTCTCATCCTTGGGACAGATGGATTCCTCATCCTTGGGAGAGTTGGATTCCTCATCCTTGGGACAATTGGATTCCTCATCCTTGGGACAGTTGGATTCCTCATCCTTGGGACAGTTGGATTCCTCATCCTTGGGACAGTTGGATTCCTCATCATTGGGACAGTTGGATTCCTCATCCTTGGGCCAGTTGGATTCCTCATCCTTGGGACAGTTGGATTCCTCATCCTTGGGACAGTTGGATTCCTCATCATTGGGACAGTTGGATTCCTCATCCTTGGGACAGTTGGATTCCTCATCCTTGGGCCAGTTGGATTCCTCATCCTTGGGACAGTTGGATTCCTCATCCTTGGGACAGTTGGATTCCTCATCCTTGGGACAGTTGGATTCCTCATCCTTGGGCCAGTTGGATTCCTCATCCTTGGGACAGTTGGATTCCTCATCCTTGGGCCAGTTGGATTCCTCATCCTTGGGACAGTTGGATTCCTCATCCTTGGGACAGTTGGATTCCTCATCCTTGGGACAGTTGGATTCCTCATCCTTGGGCCAGTTGGATTCCTCATCCTTGGGACAGTTGGATTCCTCATCCTTGGGACAGTTGGATTCCTCATCGTTCTCTGGCGCACAGAAGCAGCAGAAAATCTTCCTCTTCAAGATGGAAAAGAATCTTCGGATTCCTCTCTTCTTCTTCTTCTTGGGCTTAAGAAGAAGAAGAAGAGAGGATTCTGGGCTGTGTGGAGGAGCCGATGGGATTATCACCCTGTCCGAGTCCTCAGATGTGCTGTCTTCGTTGCCAGAGAGACTGCTATCAGTCGAGTCACTGACCGATTTTGAGTCTCTAGCATCCTCATCCTTGGGACAGTTGGATTCCTCATCCTTGGGACAGTTGGATTCCTCATCCTTTGGAGGGTTGGATTTCTGCTTCACAACCTGGGGACTATACAAACACACATATACACAGAGTCATTGTTGGTCCATACTAGAACAAAAAAATATTGCCTGTCCAGATTAGAGGGAAATAGTGACATTATCTTTTTTATGGCAAGGGGGCGCCTGCCGTTACTTCTTTTGATAGCACCTATAATAGTTCAATGTGGTGAATGGATATTTGCTATATGTCTACTGCGGTGTATTTTGCTGGCAAACAGCAGGAATTTCATACATGCTGTTACAGGTGATTGAGAGGGGGGGCCTCTGAGTTCTCAAGCCATGCTGCCCATTTGTCGTCTGAGACACTTTTATTACTACCTGCCATTTCTCACATATTCTAAGTGTTGTGGTAATGAGTATCTAATATAAATGGGCTTCTAAAAAAAAGTCTACTTGTACTTGTGTATTGTAGCAAGTTGCGCTAATTCCACATTCAGTAAATGTCCAGCTGTCAAGTGCATACGAGATGTTAAAGGTGCAGTGTGTAGGATCTGGCGGCATCTAGCGGCGAGTTTGCCGATTGCATAATACAAATAATGTAGTGGAGTAAAAAGTGTATCCCCCTCTGAATTGTAGTGACATAGAAGTATAAAGTAGCATAAAATGGAAATACTCAAGTACATGTGTGTCAATTTTTTTTACCTCAACCTGCAATAATCTCAATAAACCGATTCTGCATTCACATGTAGAATCGAGTAGTATTGACGAATCACTTTCGAGCAGGCTTTGGTTGAATGAAGGTAAACAGTCCGTGTGGACAGTAAAAGAGGCGGAACGCATTGTCCGAAATGCAATCTGGGAACCCACCAGCTATCGTTTGACGATGATTTGGCTTTTTATTGGTTTAAAATTAGCTTGTAAACTGGCTACTTGTGAAACAATCCGGTCGTACACGCTGTCTCTCAACTCCAGTCTCGCGTCTCAAGTTGCTAATCGTAAACAATGAGCAGCGCACGGAAAAGGAAGTCTTGGCTTGGATATCCGCTGGTTACACTGGAACCCCAGAAATATAACCAACATTATGGAGCAACATTATCATTCATTTGTACTTGTGTTTCTGTCCACCTGATGAATGTAAGTCCAATAATCACTCTCTTTTAGCTCTCCTAGAGGAAATATGGGGCTCCTTAGCAGCTAAATGTTCCACTATGTTCACCAGCTACTCTACTCTACAGCTAACTGTGTCTGTCTGCCATTTGGTGCTGAGCAGGTATATAGTGTACAATTCTGCCTGCTGCGGTCAAAAACGATGCTATGAGTGGTGAGAGTGAACCAAAACGGTAAAGTTGCGGGCCGGACAGCTAAACAAACCTTTAGAGTCAGAAGCATGCTGAGTCGAGAACAAGTGTTTCAAACTGATAGTACACAAATATGCCCTTTCTACCACACAATCCAAAACAAAAATATAAATCATCACCTACCAGTCATCAACCTTGGTCTCTGCAGGGCTCTCGCTGACGTCAACGACTGTGGGCATTGTGCTGCTAAAGGATAAATTTACACTTTAATTATCATGTTCAAATTGCACACGATACACATTACACCAGCCAGTAAAATAATCTACAATGCCTACTGGTGCCCGATAACCTTTGTGCCAAGAAGAGGCCTAATATCATACAGCCGCACTTACCACCCTTCGCCGGGTTTGAGGTAGCTCCCCGTTATGAATGGATGTGCCAGGATTTTGTCTGGGGTAATCCTCTTCTTGGGATTGATCTGAAGCATTTTCTCCAGCAGGTCAAAACAAGCGAGCCTATCATCCTCATGTGTCGTGTTTCCTTGGAACCCGTGCACCGCTTTCAGCTCGTTCAGAGAGGAAGCCTGGTATTCCCTATGTTCTTGTGAGACCCAGCCGGTGTCCTTGGAAAACTGTTGTGGCGTCTAAAAGAAGACAAAATCTACTTGAGTTATCTCTTCATCAGAGTTACTGCCTTTATACTAACGGAACATTTTCTTATAGAGGATAATTCATGTTTGGCTAGTGAAGTCAAAGAAGGTTGTTATACTATACCTTCCTTGTCCATTCCATGTTCATGAGGAAATTGGGTTTTCCTCGATAGAAGTTTGCTGTCTTTTTCCCAGTCTTCAGAAGTTTCTTCGGAACTTCACCCAGGAGGTCGATGATGTAACGCAGCTGGAGACAAAACACAGCAAAACATCATTATTGACTACTCTATAAATGTTTAGCCATGCTCGATGGCTTGTGGATGGCAGTGTTGGGTGGGCTGTCTGTCGGTCGGTCGGTCCACCACTTTGGTCCAGACTGAAATATCTCAACAACTATTGTATGGATTAACATGGATCTTATTGTAGACATCCGCCCAAACTATGAACACTACTGGCTTTGGTGATCCTCTGACATTTGTGGCTTTGAGTGAAATGTCTCAACAACTACGGATTGCCATATTCATGATGCCCTCAAGATCGTGATCACTTTGGTAATCCTTTCTCTTTTAATCTAGCGCCCCCATCAGGTCAACAATTTTATTTGTCAAATACCTTGGTTCATGACTAAATACCTGTACTTTGTGTTTAGTGCTAATTAGCAAATATTAGCATGCTAACACGCTAACTAAGATGGTGAACATGGTAAACATTATACCTGCTAAGCATTAGCATTTGAGCATTTAGCTCAAAGCACCAATGTGCTTAAGTACAGTCTTACAGAGCCACTAGCTGTAGAGTAGTTGTCTTCTTAGCACTTTGTTTGGTGCGACTCCACTTAAAGAAGCCAACTTATTAAAAATGCCGGACCTTTTAATATTAGTACATGTCAAAAGAAATATTACTACATACATTAAGAAAGATATAGAAATGAACCAGCAATAATACTTACCACATCATACTCATGAATCCCCGGGAAAAGTGAAAGGCCGAGAGAGAGCTCGGCCATTACTATGCCAAGAGTCCAAATGTCAATGGCCTCAGAGAATGGGTTGCCCAGAAGAACTTCAGGAGCCCTGCATGTGGAAGAAAAGCACATAAAATGAAGAACACTGTCATGTTTAAAAGCATAAATATACAACTCTAGGCATTGCATAAATTGCCCCAAAATAAGAATGCACAGCATCAATATAGGATGCCACGTGGGCCCTTGAATTCAACAATTTCCCTCGCACTTATAGAAAGCCTTTCAAGCAACTCTGTTCAATGAGGTTTGGCACGATATTTCTTTATCTAAAAAGCTGAAACATGATACTGGGGATATTGGGGTTTTCTGACCATATTTCAAGCTCAATAGATATATAGCACTGTGCTATACAAGTAAAAAAAAATTTAGCCAAGAAATTATGACAATTATTTTGTTTACATGAAACGACTCCAGATCTGACGAGAGTTTGGGAGCGCACCAAACTAAGGTATCAAGTTTCATTCTTTTTAGAAGAGCAATGAAAAAAACCTTCTAAGGGAAAATACTACATACAGAAGAAAAGATTGCAAATACATTATAGCAGAGTGGTGTAATATCAATAAATGGCAGGAAACTTGAATCCAAGCAATTCTAATATAAAGGTCTCACCTGTGCGACAAAGGCTGAACACCTTGTCCTGGGAAGGTTTCGGATTTCTCCAGAGCCAAGCCAAAGTCAATCAGCTTCACTCTGAATGGCTGCGTCTGATGATCCACCAGCATGATGTTGTCCATCTTCAAATCAGTGTGGATCACACCAACACTCCTCAGGGCAGCTAATGCTGTGGCCAGCTGCAAGTGAAGTCAGTCACAGAATATATGTAAATAAGGATGTGCCAGAGTGGAAAACCGATAGAGCTTCAAATTCTATCTATTATCTGGTATACTTACATCTTTGATAATGGTCCTTATGGCATTGAATGGCAAAGGAGCCCATTTTCTGCCATTCATTAGGTCATGGAGGCTGACGTCCAGCATCTCAAACACCATGTAGGCAATTTCACTTCCGTGGTACCAGTCAAGGCATCTGATGATCCTGGCCTGATCAGGGTCCAAACATCGGAGCTTTTCCAAGATGTACATCTGGGGATAAATGACAAGTTTGAAACAGTCATCAACAGTTTATGTGACTGCGCATATTCATAATGACTCAAGCAATGTCCTTAGTAAAAAAAAAAAAAAAAGACCATCAAAAAGTAGCTCACCTCCCTTCGGTCGTAGTACTGTGAATAACTTGTTTTTTTCAAGAATTTCACAGCCACAACTTCGTGGGTGTCCTGTTTGTAGCATCCTACAACCGTTCCGTATCCTCCCTCTCCCAGGACATCAAGGATTTTGTAATTGTCTGAGTGGGATATTAATTCGTATTCCATTTCTGCAAATAAACGTGAAAGCAAAGTGTGAATATGTTATTTCCAATGGCCATAATTTAACGATTCCCTGCCTCAATAAGTATTTTAATTAGTATTTAAAAGCCCCACTTTAATGATTTTAATCAGATTACCCAGTGTTTGCACAGACAAAAACATTCTTGCTAAGTAAAACACGTCAGTTATAAATATACACTAAGATACTAATGTTGAATATTTCACTGCTTTATGCAGTATATAGACTATTTATGTATTGAATTACCCAAAAATGTGTTATATAGTGATATATATCGTTATTGAGATGATAAATTATCTATATTGGGATAGAAGATTTTGACCATATCGCCCAGCCTTAAAGTTACAGATTCACTTGACCCCAGAGACTCAGAGAGAAAATAAATTAGTGATTTACCTGTTATCAAACACAGAGTGATCAGTTCACTTGTTGGATGAATTTCAGCTGGATTTCAGTGGAGAAGCTTGGTCCAAAAGTTGCTTCTGTCCTGTTGTCCAGAGAGTTGACTGTCTGTCTGTCTGACTGTCTGTCTCTGTGGTCCAGAGTAGAAGCAGAACCAATTAATATTCTACAATGTTGATGATGTCAGAAAGGAACTATAGATGACGTTTTAAACAGAATTGTTTTTTGTGTGACGTCACGGTGTTCTATTGAAAGAGGCTGGGACACGGTTTTGAGCGCTAAGGTATGACGCATGCGCAGTGTAACTGGAGCTGCGGTCGTGCTTTGCTATTGACTCAATTTCGACGAGTGTAGATGAGATTTTACTGCGCATGTGTTATACCCCATTTCCCAAAACCCGTGTACCCAGGCTCTTTCAATAGGCCTTGACTTGAGGCTAACACTAGCAGAGGGCTAAAGTTACACATTGAAAATGTTTTCTTGCTGTGTTGTTTGGGTGCCAGAATCCAGATATCACATACATCTGAGAATGCAAACTGTGATTCGAGGCTCTAGCTCTACTTGGCAGGTGATTGGATGAATTATCTGTCAATCAAACTGAAGCAAAGTTGGCAAACTTAAAGTTGCATACTGCCTCCTACTGGATTTAATCGTCCACTGTTATCCTATTGTATTATCTATCTATCTATCTATCTATCTATCTATCTATCTATCTATCTATCTATCTATCTATTAGGGCTGTCAATCGATTAAAATATTTAATCGTGGTTAATCGCGTGATTGTCCATAGTTAATCGTGATTAATCCTGATTAATCTCAAATTAATCGCACATTTTACACACACATTATCTCTTCAAAATGTACCTTAAATGGAGATTTGTCAAGTATTAAATACTCTTATCAACATGGGAGTGTACAAATACTGTATAAGCGAACGTGACGTCCACATTTCCGCAACCCAAACGTCATACAGATGTATTGTATTTTTATAAAACGGTCAGCATATTATATATAAATAAAAAATAAAATTAGATAAAATATAAAAATTGACCTGACTATTATGGAATTTTTGCCCAATGATGTGGATTGGATAGGCCGAGGTGAGAGCGGCTGGAGTGGATGATCCCAGTGAGTGAGTGCCAATCTGAACTCAAAGGACGCTTTATTCTAATACAGCAGAATTGTTAGAAAATGTAAAGGGAAGCTTAGGACAGGTGGTTTTTTTTAGGGGAATAATAAAGACTTATGACACTGGCGACACCTGCCAATCACCAACTTTGTCCCTTGAGCTGCAGTGGAAGTGTTTCTGTGGGAGTTTCGATGGCAGTGATGACTTTAAGATTTTTCCCGGCCACGCCCAAACGACTTCCACAAGTACACGTGTGTGTTTGTGTGTGTGTGTATGTGTGAGAGAGACAGACCTACTGCACTGTACTGTAGGCCAGTGGTTTTCAAAGTGGGGTCCGGGGATCCCCAGGTGTCCTTAAAGGAGTTCCAGGGGGTCCCTGGCTAATTGCATCTATAAGTAACACATTGACAGCATGTAGGCCTACTGCTATTCTGGTCTTGGGTAGGGATGCACCGATCTGACTTTTTCAGTGTCGATACCAATAGCAATACCTGAGCTTTGGGTATCGGTTGGTGCCGAGTACCAATCCCATACCAGTGTTTAATTAAAGTTGTTTGCCTCACTGTGTGAAAGTAAAAACAAACGTTAACTTCTGACAAAGGTATTCCTGTAGGCCAGGGGTGTCAAACTCAAATACACAGTGGGCCAAATTAAAAAATTGTTACAAGTCGAGGGCCGAACTGGTTCAATGTTTATTGCAAAACTTATTGAAATGAACTTATTGCACATATTGAACCTGGAACTAACAAAGCTTAAGTTATTGCCTATAAAAACAACATTAAACATTAAATAAAGGAAAAATCTGTTGCATTCATTTCTTATGGCTCTATCTGCAGCTTTTCCAGAGTAATTTCTAATGAAGACATTTTTCCACAGGCCAACAACAGCCAAAAAATAATTTCCTCCAAAGAAAAACCAAACATGCCCTGTGGTACAAGAAAAAAAGTGCAAAAAGGAAACATACATTAAAGCTCAGTTTGCTGCTCTGTGATGCACACTAGTCTAAGCCAGATACTTGGCATCTCATCTTGGATGCAAGTTCATCAATGTTTGGGATCAGGCTCTGAGCTGAGGAAATCCTCAGGATTGAGTGAAGGTGTTCATCAGTAAGACGACTCCTGTGTGATGTTTTGTTTATCTTCATCAAGGAGAACAGTTGTTCACACAGGTATGTGCTGCCAAACATAGAGAGCATTTGAGCAGCTTGGGTACGCAGCTGGGGCATTGTGTCGGGGATGAAACGTGGAAACTGTGCAGCGCCCACAGAGTCATACTTTGCCTTGAGTGTGTCACTACATTGGAGTTCAATCAGCTCCATTTGGAGGTTGGTTGGTGTGCTTTCCACGTCAGCTGCAAATGGATTGCTGAGCAATTCAAACCTGCTTTTTTGGGCTTCAAAGTCGGCAAATCACCGTGTGAAGTCGGCACCAAGTATGCAGAGTTTTTCAGCAAACTGTGCACTTGGGAACACGATGGTAGAGACCTGCTCTTTCATAGTTTGGCAGCACGGAAAATGGCTCAAGTTTTCTTGCAGCGTCTGCATCTCCCACAGGCGCAGCTTGGTTTTAAAAGCCCTCACTGTAGCGTACATGTCCGTGATCACATGGCCTCGCCCCTGAAGCTGCAGGTTGAGCGCATTGAGACGGCTCGTGATGTCACACAGAAACGCCACTTCACACCGCAACTTTTTATCCCGGAGCTCTGTTGTGTCTTTCCCTTTGCTTTCCATGAACTGACAGATCTCCTCATGCAACTCAAAACATCTTTTCAGCACTTTTCCTTGGCTTAGCCATCGCACCTCTGTGTGATAGGTCAAGTCACCATATTCTGAACCCAACTCCTCCAGAAAAGACTTGAACTGGCGGTGATTTAAACCTTTGGCTCTTATGAAGTTAACTGCTCTTGTTATGGTACTCATTACATGTGCTTTTTTTCAAGGCTTTGCCACACAACGATTCCTGGTGTATGATACAGTGATAAGCTGCCAGCTCACCTGCGCCGTTTTCCTCCCGCATCTTCTCCCGGATCCTGCCCACCAATCCATTCTTTTGACCGCACATCGCGGGCGCTCCATCTGTCGTCAGTCCCACAAGTTTATCCCAAGGCAGCCCCATTTCATTTACACATCCGGATACCTCTTCAAAGAGATCTTTTCCCGTAGTTGTGCCATGCATTGATCTTAATCCCAAAAGTTCCTCTGTTACGCACAGACTTGAGTCCACTCCACGGATGAAAATTGACAGCTGGGCGGTATCACAAGTGTCGCTGCTCTCATCCACAGCAAGGGAGTATGCGATGAAATCTTTTCCCTTTCCCACCAGCTGTTGTTGTAGATTGGTGGCAAGCTCACGTACACGATCAGCAACAGTGTTTCTGCTCAGGCTCACATTTGAAAATGCTTGCCTTTTATCTGGGCACACGACGTCGCAAACTTTCATCATGCAGTTTTTGACAAATTCTCCCTCGGTAAAGGGCCGGGCTGATTTAGCGACCTCTGTTGCCACAATTAAACTAGCCTTTACAGCAGCCTCACTCTGTGATTTGGCTTTTGTGAACATAGCCTGCTGTGACACCAGACTTCTTTTCAACTCTTCTACCTTCCGGAGCCTCTGTTTCATGTCCAGATGCTTGTACCTGTCGTGGTGTTTCGCTTCATAGTGTCTTCTTACGTTATATTCTTTCATTACAGCCACACCGTCTCCGCACACAAGACAAACAGGTTTGCCCTTTATATCCGCGAACATATACTCTGCCTCCCACCTGCCTTGAAAACCTGGTTTCAAAGTCCACCTTTCGTTTAGCCATTTTTTGGGGAGTGGGATAGCTGAAAGTTGGCCACAGGTGACTAGCTCCATAAAGCTGCTGATGAGCGAGTAGTGCAAGGGCTCGCGCTTGCAGGCCCTCACGTGGCAACGCACTGGCAGTGCATTGTGGGATTTGTAGTATTAGTGGTGCGTGCAATATACCGGCGGGCCAGCTCTAATAGTAATTAGATATTATCCTGCGGGCCAAAGATAATACCACCGCGGGCCGGGTTTGGCCCGCGGGCCTTGAGTTTGACATATGTGGAGTAGAGGATGATGGTGACCTCAGAGCGAGGACACACTACAGGAAGCTCCTGAATATAGGCTATATAGATATGAAGAATGGGCATATCTCTGAGCATGAAGGTCCCATCCAGACATGTTTATCTTCTCACAGTATCAGACACAAAGGGCCTGATCTTCCTGTAGGAGCGTGCGGGTTTCCTCCTCCTCATGGGAACATTCCTGTGTGTTTAGCTCAGACAGCAGCATGTCACGTCTCTCCACAGGTTGCAAACAGCTGCTTGTCCTGAAGCTCTACCGATTTCTCTCTGCTGGCTTCCTCTGGTCCCCATGAATACTTAACATCTCTCTCCACTGCAGAACATGATGTCCCAGGGCAACGTCCTTCCATTATATACTATAATACCTGCTGAACCACGTCTGCACCTCTCAGCATTCTTAATTGATGTTTTCCAGAACACATCAAACACCTCATCTATCCGCTGACTGTTTCCTCCTTCCGGCAACGCACAGAACCAGCAGACTCGTCTTCACCTTTCAGATTCTCATCAATGATGCATGCTGAGTGTTTTCCAACATATTCAACAGCTGATGCTGATTTCTCAAACTCTCTTGTTAGTTTTCCGTGATGATCCATCTGGATGCTCGAGGCAGCGGATCCACTGGATGAGCCCGGACATCTTTAATGTGAAGATTTCTTCTGTTGTGGTTCCATTAAAATGATCCTTTATATAGAAGATCTACTGTAGAGAGCAGAGGTTCTCCTCCACGGAGCCCGCCAGGTTTCTACAGTACCGCTTTATATTCTTCCTATATATGTTTAAGTCTGTGCATGTGTCTTAATTATTGCATATATTGGTACATAAGATCTTACAATAGACTGCACACAAACCTATTGTGTGGATGCTGTAGGGTGAAACAATGATAAACACCTGTAAAGTGACTGATTTTAAACACTCATCATGTTTATATGGACTCTATATGGACCAGATTCTGGCGTGGCCCGTGGACTAACTGGTTCTTAATGTCCAGTAAAGTAGACCAATATGAACTGTGATGATCCTCTGACTTTTCATGGAGCACCACCATCAGGTTAAAAGTTTAATTTGTTTTTTTATTTATGTCCAAATACCTGCAAAACCAAAGACAACCCATCAGCCTCAGCTGTACGTTACGTTCAGACACATTAGTGATTCTGTGAGCTACAGGAGCTAAATGCTAACATCAGCATGCTAACATCCTCACTGTTAAAAAGATAATATGATGACGTTCAGCCAAGAAGCATCAACACAGAGAAAAACACCAAAGACACTGATTAGTGAAGGTAGGAAGGAAGGAAGGTAGGAAGGAAGGAGTGAAGGTAGGAGGAGGAAAGGTAGGAAGGAGTAAAGGAGTGAAGGTAGGAAGGAGTGAAGGTAGGAAGGAGTGAAGGAGTGAAGGAGGAAAGGTAGGAAGGAGTAAAGGTAGAAAGGAGGAAAGGAGTGAAGGAGTAAAGGTAGGAAGGAGTAAAGGTAGTAAGGAGTAAAGGTAGGAAGGAGTGAAGGTAGAAAGGAGTAAAGGTAGGAAGGAGTGAAGGTAGAAAGGAGTAAAGGTAGGAAGGAGTAAAGGAGTAAAGGTAGGAAGGAGGAAAGGAGTGAAGGTAGGAAGGAGTAAAGGAGTAAAGGTAGTAAGGAGTAAAGGTAGGAAGGAGTGAAGGTAGTAAGGAGTAAAGGTAGGAAGGAGTGAAGGTAGGAAGGAGTAAAGGTAGGAAGGAGTAAAGGTAGGAAGGAGGAAAGGAGTGAAGGTAGGAAGGAGTAAAGGAGTAAAGGTAGGAAGGAGTAAAGGTAGGAAGGAGGAAAGGTAGGAAGGAGTAAAGGTAGTAAGGAGTAAAGGTAGGAAGGAGGAAAGGTAGGAAGGAGTAAAGGTAGGAAGGAGTAAAGGTAGGAAGGAGGAAAGGTAGGAAGGAGTAAAGGTAGTAAGGAGTAAAGGTAGGAAGGAGGAAAGGTAGGAAGGAGTAAAGGTAGGAAGGAGTAAAGGTAGGAAGGAGTAAAGGAGTAAAGGTAGGAAGGAGTAAAGGTAGGAAGGAGTAAAGGTAGGAAGGAGTAAAGGAGTAAAGGTAGGAAGGAGGAAAGGAGTAAAGGTAGGAAGGAGTGAAGGTAGGAAGGAGTGAAGGTAGGAAGGAGGAAAGGAGTGAAGGTAGGAAGGAGTAAAGGAGTAAAGGTAGGAAGGAGTAAAGGTAGTAAGGAGTAAAGGTAGGAAGGAGTGAAGGTAGGAAGGAGTAAAGGTAGGAAGGAGTAAAGGTAGGAAGGAGTGAAGGAGTAAAGGTAGGAAGGAGTAAAGGAAGATGGAATAACAACTCAATAAAATTAATTGATTTTCTTAAATGTGTTGTGAAAACGTTACAGAAAGTAAACCAGGACAGACACAGAGACACAGAACTTCTCCTCCCGAGGTCTCGCTCCTCCCGAGGTCTCGCTCCTCCCGAGGTCTCGCTCCTCCCGAGGTCTCGCTCCTCCCGAGGTCTCGCTCCTCCCGAGGTCTCGCTCCTCCCGAGGTCTCGCTCCTCCCGAGGTCTCGCTCCTCCCGAGGTCTCGCTCACATTTTACGTTTCATGTGTGACGTCACAGCCGGAGGCCACAAGTCTTTGACCTTGTTGTCCATCCTCAGTCTGTTTACAGAGATCAGTCTCCTCCTGCTCCTCTAGCTCCTCCTTCATGGGATGAACTATAGAGACCAAGACGAGCGCTCACAGTACACACACACTGAGTTTATTTATTACAGTTTCTCACACGCACACACACACACACACACACACACACACACACCAAAGGACTGCACTGTACAAGAACTTAAACTAATGTTGCTGGTCAAGAACATACTGTATATATGTATAATGCAAACCTTTCTCTGGAATCAGCACGCACGCACACACACACACACACACACACGCACACACGCACACGCACGCACACGCGCAGGCCAGCGGTCCTGTCCTTGTGAGAGGAATATTCCAGTCGGGTCCAGTAGGGGGTTCTGTACAGTGCACCAGGTCCAAAGATATAATGCCGACCCAGCCTCTGGTACTCCATCCGGTTCTGATGGCACCCTGGGACCTGGTTTTGGTTGGATCCAGTAAGTCTGATGTGATCTGATCTGGACTGAGATAATTCAGATTAGACTGAAGTCCACTTCAGGGTCCGGTTAGACCAGCTCCTCCTCTGGTTCTGCAGTCCGTCTGTCTCCTCAGTGCTCTGGAAACACAACGAGATCCAGTTGAAGACTAAAGACTAAACAACACAGTGTGTTTTAAAGGCTTCTCAAGTCATCCTACATCTACATGTCTGCTATACAAACCCCAGAGGAGAAGAAGAGTTAAAACATTTTAAATGGGAAAAAAAAGTTTTGCAAGATTGACTTCAGAATAAAAGCCCAAAGCTTTGTGAGTCGAGCAACGTCAGGGGAGACTCAAAAAACCCACACAGACGCAGTGAAGATCACACATGAGCAGCGGTTTGTAAACTAAGGTGTGTTTTTATTAATACTGAGACTGATCTGAGTCCATAGACTGGATCCATTCTCCATTTATATTTACAATCTATCTAGAATTTAATCATCCTGATTGTTTATACTGTAATTGTATTATGGTGTTTATTCTGTACAACATCTATCTCATGTCTGTCTGTCCTGGGAGAGGAATCCCCCCCCCCCCCCCCAGCTGCTCTTCCTGAGGTTTCTAACATTTTGTAGTTTTTCCCTATCTGAAGGGAGGGGTCAAAGGTCTGAAGCGAGGGGTCAAAGGTCTGAGGGTGTCAGATGCTGTACACTTTGTAAAGCCTCTTGAAGCAAATTTGTGATGTGTGTTATATTATAAATACATTTACTAGACTCTCCTCTCTGTATTCTACAGTGTGTGTTCATGTTTGTGTGTGTGTGTGTGTGTGTGTGCATGTGTGTGCATGTGTGTGCATGTGTGTGTGTGTGTGTGTGTGTGTGTGTGTGTGTGTGTGTGTGTGTGTGTGTGTGTGTGTGTGTGTGTGTGTGTGTGTGTTGTCTCTCACTACTGGCCCTTGGAGGCGGTGCTCCTCCTCTGCTGTGAGATGCTGTAGATCTCCTGCAGCTGTTTCTTCTGGTCGTCGCTGAGCGGAGCCGTCAGATTCTGGTACCAAACTGCATCGGTGTTCTGGACTCCTAACACACACACACACACACACACACACACACACATAGAAAGGTTAAAGTGGGAGTCGAGATGTGCAATAGAAATAAACTTGTTATTGTTATTCTGTGTTTGTGTTTGTGTGGGAATGAGAAATCTGTTCAGTTATGAGCTTGAATATAGGACGTTTTTTTTTAAATTCACATTTTAGATGTTATATTTCAAAATAAAAAACTTCAGGTCCTAAAAACATTTCCTGATTTCTACATTTATACATTCACAAGTTGGATGTCATGCTTCAGAGACGTGAGATAAAGCAGCATGTAATATAGAACTTATTAAAGATGATGTCTGAGCGATGACTCACGGAGCAGAGCGTTGGTGAAGAACCGATACTCGTCCTCTCCGTTGTCGTAGTCCAAAGGCGTGCTGTACTCCTCCAGCGGCGTTCCCTCAAAGCCGTCGTCATCCCAGTAGTCGTCTTCGTCTTCGTCGTCATCCTCGCCGTCCTGCCCCGTCGGGATGCTGGACTGCTGCTGCATGGCGTTACGGTTCTCGCTCACCTCGTCTTCATCACTGGGGATCTCCTCTGGAACACACACAGAGTAATGCAGCTGTTTGGATCGCAGCTGTTTGGATCGCAGCTGTTTGGATCACAGCTGTTTGGATCGCAGCTGTTAGGATCACAGCTGTTTGGATCGCAGCTGTTTGGATCGCAGCTGTTTGGATCACAGCTGTTTGGATCCTATCACATTCTATCCTTCCCTTAGGAACCTGAACACGTTCAGCTTTCACTGGAAGATAATGGAAGCTTTTCTATTAAGAATAAACCATTCTGAACCATCTAATGCAGTGAAATCAATGCATTTTAAACAGAAAGGCTGCAGGGTTTACTGTTAGCTGGTTCATTTATCTGACGGTCCAACCGCTGGGATGAGAAAGTAAATGAGCTGCAGTTCATCTGAGCTAAAAGATGAATGAAGATTAGAGTAGCGGATTATGGTAAAAATGGAGAATCAGATATATTTATCATCACTAAGCCATTTTCTTTTCTTCTCTCTCTCTCTTTGTCTGCCCTCATGCATTCTGCTTTAGTCCCTCCATCTCTGTCCTGCACTCGATTTCCTTCTGTTCTTCTTCTTTACTTTCCTCGTATCGACCTTTCTCCTGCGCTAACTGATCTCGTCTCACCGTTCTGGTCTTCGTCGTGAGCTCCTGCGTGGGCCAGCAGGTCCGGTTTGTTGACCAGGCGGGAGGCGTAGAGGTGTTTGAGGCCCAGGAACAGGAGCAGGACGGAGGGTACGATCTGTGCAGCGACTCCCTCCAGCACCGCCGGCCGACTGGGCAGCTCCATCAGCACGCTGAGGCCGATGATGCACATCTTACGGTCGTGGAGCCTGGGGAGTGGATCGGATCAGAGAGAGGAAGAGGAAGACTGAGAAAGAGGAGGGACACTGGAGGTATCAAGTCTGGTTAAAGAGCGTTTGTTCAGATATTTACAGGCATTAAAAGAGACACATAAATCCTTCATAACACGGTTAGTAATTCACCTAAATACCAAAATATACACACAAATCTGGCAAAAGATTTATCATCCATCCATATCTATCTATCCATCTATTTATCCATCTATCTATCTATCTATCTATCTATCTATCTATCTATCTATCTATCTATCTATCCATCCTTATCTATCTATCTATCTATCTATCCATCCTTATCTATCTATCTATCTATCCATCCTTATCTATCTATCTATCTATCTATCTATCTATCTATCTATATCAGAATCCTTCCCTAACCCCAGGAAGAACTCGGTGTCGTTCATCTATATCTATATCTATATCTATATGCCCCCCCCCCCCCCCTCACCCCAGGAAGAACTCGGTGTCGTTCATCCACTGGTTGATGAAGTGTGCTGTGATTGGCTGCGGGTTGTGTTGGAAGTGCATGTTGTCCAGCGTGTGGATGAGCAGCGCTGGGTTGTAGTACAGAGCAGCGATGGCCACCTGTAGACACATGGTCCTCAGCTCGCTGGACTTCACCCCCCGCATCAACCGCTCCAGAACCGCCTCCACAAACAGAGGGATGCACTACACGGAGGAAACACACACCAAACACAGGGGAGACTTTACTTTAGGTTCACAGAGTTCAGTTAAAAGCAGCTGGGAAGCAACAGTCCTACAGATCAACTTCCAACTATTAAAGTCCAATTAAACTGCAATAATCGAGCATCCAGTTTAACATCATTTAAAATTAATACAACTGGAAGATGACAGGTGGTGACAGTGAAGGGAAACTGAGTTCATCTGACACAGCTGTGGGGATATATATATATATATAATATATATATATATATATATATATAATATGTTAGACGTAGATGGTTTGAAAGTACTGTGTTGAATGTATGAGAGATGTTTTAGTCTCGATGCAGATGAAGGTTTGTACTGTGTTGAATGTATGATAGATGTTAGTAACGATGCAGATGAAGGTTTGTACTGTGTTGAATGTATGATAGATGTTAGTAACGATGCAGATGAAGGTTTGTACTGTGTTGAATGTATGATAGATGTTTTAGTCTTGATGCAGATGAAGGTTTGTACTGTGTTGAATGTATGATAGATGTTAGTCTCGATGCAGATGAAGGTTTGTACTGTGTTGAATGTATGATAGATGTTAGTAACGATGGAGATGAAGGTTTGTACTGTGTTGAATGTATGATAGATGTTTTAGTCTCGATGCAGATGAAGGTTTGTACTGTGCGCGGCTGTTTCCGACCTGGTCGATGCCTCTGCCTCTGCACTGCAGGATGATGACCTCCAACAGTTTGGCAGCGTGACACTCGGCATCCTCACCGGCATCTATGGTCAGCACCTACAGCAGGTCGAAGGTCAAAACAGTCCACCGGTCAACACTCGGCAGTAGCGCTGGAGAAACGGGATCCTTGCTCACGTGAAGACATTTATAGCCTGACCTTTTTGCACATGCTGTAGATGGCTTCTAAGTGCTTCGGGTTGGACAGGAGCATGTCTGTATCCACGGTAACGTAGTTGTGCAAAAGAGGCATCATATCTGTAACACAAACACACACCAGCAGTAACGTTAGGGTGGAGCATCAACATGCAAACAGCAGCATTTATTATACAGGTACACTGTAGTGCTTAAGTTGTTAGAGTACTAAAATTCAGTGTTTTGGTTAGTAGCTCAATTCAAATGGCTTTATTGGCATGACGTAGCACTGTACATATTGCCAAGTTAGTTCTCCTTTATAGAATTAGTTTCAGTACGTCACTATGGGATATACCCATGACTCCATCCCTGAGCGGCTGCATCATCCAGATACTCCACCTTTACATATCGTCATTCTCACTTCAACAGCCAGGCTCTCGTTCCCCGTTTCCCCCGGCTAACTACCGGAGCCTTACTGTCCTCTGGCCGGAGAGGAGACTCAGTTCACTGTGTCTGCCTTCACCGGCGGTACATCATGTCACTGAGCAGGCTACCCGTACCGGGCCTGCAGGCTACCGGTACCGGGCCTGCAGTCACATCACTGCTGACCATCCGTCACAGCTGGTCTGCTCTAGATAATTATTATTTTTATTTTTCAATTTTAGTTTTGTTCCTCAAATATTTGAGTTTTCCTGAAAGCTGCACTCGTCACTATTTACATCTAAACAATGCAGCAATTAACTGTAAGTGTAAAGTGAAAGGTGTCAGTCTGCAGCTGGATGGAGTTCTGCTGAACGTTCCAGCTGTGCCCACTATACACTATAGTATTACCATATATATATACACTGTACACTACCTGCTCAGCACCAGTGTGTCTAGTGTCTAGCAATTAAAGAACCACATATTTTTGCATAAGAGAGACAGCCCGTCTCTCTACGCACCGCTACCTTACCGCTGTACATTCCCTTTAGAATAAAACCGAGGCGAGTTACAGCCACGAATGCAGATATACCTGCATTTTAAACCTCGACTGAGACGTGGGTGTCTGAGAGAGACTCGGACGAGGATCTGTGAACTGATGAATGACTTCAGACCTGTTGCTATAACCTAGTGAAGTCGTTTGAAAAACTAGTCAAAGGAGAGCTCTGAGTGCCTTCTGGACCATTTTCATTTTGCTTATAGGTTCAAGAGGGGTTTGCATGATGTTACCATCACTTTGTTTAACCTCCTATAGAAACACATAGAAGCTTTTTTGTTGACTTTTCATCATCTTAATACTATCCTGCCACACATGTTAGTGGAGAAACTAGTTAGCAATGTTAGCCTAGACTCAAGGGCAGGCTGGGTTGATGTTTTCCTCAGAACTCAGAGAGTAATGGTGAACGGGAACCTGTCCAGTGAGCTAACATCATCCACCAGCTCTCCTCAGTGCTGCGTTCTCTCTCCTCTCTGGTACAGTTCATATACAAATGACTGCTGCACGACTCGGGACTCTCAACTGTGCACAGGTGTAAGCCACCCTGGCCATGTGTTGAATTGACTCGACACACCTGTGAAGTAGTCGAAGCAGTCGTGCTGGAAGACCTCGAACAAGACGCCCAGAAGCTGCCACATCTGGGGGGAGACGGTCTGACAGGTGAGGCCGAACGCCAGAGACAAGATCTCCTCGTAGAACTCTGCAGAGGACAGGAAGGACTGCTCATGAATCTCACACATGCACGGACATGCTCAACACACCCTTTATAACTTCACCTAAAGTGGGAGAAGTGTAATGATAGTCATATTATTGTAGAATCAGATTCCAGTGATGCTGCGTAGGATTGTTTCCGACTCGTGTGATCCAGACATTTCAAATAACTGCAGAGTTGTAAAGTCCAAAGGTCAAAATGTACTAAAAAAGATAGATGTAATCATTTCTAAAATTCACATGTTTTTAATGAAATAGTCTGTGATCTACTGAAACAGTCTGTGATCTACTGAAATAGTCTGTGATCTACTGAAATAGTCTGTGATTTACTGAAACAGTCAGTGATCTACTGAAATAGTCTGTGATCTACTGAAATAGTCTGTGATCTACTGAAACAATCTGTGATCTACTGAAACAATCTGTGATCTACTGAAACTGTCTGTGATCTACTGAAATAGTCTGTGATCTACTGAAGTAGTCTGATCTACTGAAATAGTCTGTGATCTACTGAGATAGTCTGTGATCTACTGAAATAGTCTTTGATCTACTGAAATAGTCTGTGATCTACTGAAATAGTCTGTGATCGACTATAATCGTCTGTGATCTACTGAAATAGTCTGTGATCTACTGAAAAAGTCTGTGATCTACTATAATCGTCTGTGATCTACTGAAACAGTCTGTGATCTACTGAAATAGTCTGTGATCTACTATAATCGTCTGTGATCTACTGAAATAATCTGTGATCCACTGAAATAGTCTGATCTACTGAAATAATCTGTGATCCACTGAAATAGTCTGTGATCTACTGAAATAGTCTGTGATCTACTGAAACAGTCTGTGATCTACTGAAATAGTCTGTGATCTACTGTAATAGTCTGTGATCTACTGAAACAGTGTGATCTACTGAAATAGTCTGCGATTAACTAAAATAGTCTGTGATCTACTGAGATAGTCTGTGATCTACTGAAATAGTCAGTGATCTACTGAAATAGTCAGTGATCTACTGAAATAGTCTGTGATCTACTATTATAGTCTGTGATCTACTGAAACAGTCTGTGATCTACTGAAATAGTCTGTGATCTACTATAATCGTCTGTGATCTACTGAAATAATCTGTGATCCACTGAAATAGTCTGATCTACTGAAATAATCTGTGATCCACTGAAATAGTCTGTGATCTACTGAAATAGTCTGTGATCTACTGAAACAGTCTGTGATCTACTGAAATAGTCTGTGATCTACTGAAACAGTGTGATCTACTGAAATAGTCTGTGATCTACTGTAATAGTCTGGGATCTACTGAAACAGTGTGATCTACTGAAATAGTCTGCGATTAACTAAAATAGTCTGTGATCTACTGAGATAGTCTGTGATCTACTGAGATAGTCTGTGATCTACTGAAATAGTCAGTGATCTACTGAAATAGTCTGTGATCTACTGAAATAGTCTGTGATCTACTATAATAGTCTGTGATCTACTGAAACAGTCTGTGATCTACTGAAATAGTCTGTGATCTACTATAATATTCTGTGATCTACTGAAACAGTCTGTGATCTACTGAAATAGTCTGTGATCTACTGAAATAGTCTGCGATCTACTATAATAGTCTGTGATCTACTGAAACAGTCTGTGATCTACTGAAATAGTCTGTGATCTACTATAATCGTCTGTGATCTACTGAAATAATCTGTGATCCACTGAAATAGTCTGATCTACTGAAATAATCTGTGATCCACTGAAATAGTCTGTGATCTACTGAAATAGTCTGTGATCTACTGAAACAGTCTGTGATCTACTGAAATAGTCTGTGATCTACTGTAATAGTCTGTGATCTACTGAAACAGTGTGATCTACTGAAATAGTCTGCGATTAACTAAAATAGTCTGTGATCTACTGAAATAGTCAGTGATCTACTGAAATAGTCAGTGATCTACTGAAATAGTCTGTGATCTACTGAAATAGTCTGTGATCTACTATAATAGTCTGTGATCTACTGAAACAGTCTGTGATCTACTGAAATAGTCTGTGATCTACTATAATCGTCTGTGATCTACTGAAATAATCTGTGATCCACTGAAATAGTCTGATCTACTGAAATAATCTGTGATCCACTGAAATAGTCTGTGATCTACTGAAATAGTCTGTGATCTACTGAAACAGTCTGTGATCTACTGAAATAGTCTGTGATCTACTGAAACAGTGTGATCTACTGAAATAGTCTGTGATCTACTGTAATAGTCTGTGATCTACTGAAACAGTGTGATCTACTGAAATAGTCTGCGATTAACTAAAATAGTCTGTGATCTACTGAGATAGTCTGTGATCTACTGAAATAGTCAGTGATCTACTGAAATAGTCTGTGATCTACTGAAATAGTCTGTGATCTACTATAATAGTCTGTGATCTACTGAGATAGTCTGTGATCTACTGAAATAGTCAGTGATCTACTGAAATAGTCTGTGATCTACTGAAATAGTCTGTGATCTACTATAATAGTCTGTGATCTACTGAAACAGTCTGTGATCTACTGAAATAGTCTGTGATCTACTATAATATTCTGTGATCTACTGAAACAGTCTGTGATCTACTGAAATAGTCTGTGATCTACTGAAATAGTCTGTGATCTACTATAATAGTCTGTGATCTACTGAAACAGTCTGTGATCTATTGAAATAGTCTGTGATCTACTATAATCGTCTGTGATCTACTGAAATAATCTGTGATCCACTGAAATAGTCTGATCTACTGAAATAATCTGTGATCCACTGAAATAGTCTGTGATCTACTGAAATAGTCTGTGATCTACTGAAACAGTCTGTGATCTACTGAAATAGTCTGTGATCTACTGTAATAGTCTGTGATCTACTGAAATAGTCTGTGATCTACTATAATAGTCTGTGATCTACTGAAACAGTCTGTGATCTACTGAAATAGTCTGTGATCTACTGAAATAATCTGTGATCTACTGAAATAGTCTGTGATCTACTGAAACAGTCTGAGATCTACTGAAATAGTCTGTGATCTACTGAAATAGTCTGTGATTTACTGAAATAGTCTGTGATCTACTATAATAGTCTGTGATCTACTGAAACAGTCTGTGATCTACTGAAATAGTCTGTGATCTACTGAAACAGTCTGTGATCTACTGAAATAGTCTGTGATCTACTGAAACAGTCTGTGATCTGCTGAAATAGTCTGATCTACTGAAATAGTCTGTGATCTACTGAAGTAGTCTGTGATCTACTGAAGTAGTCTGTGATCTACTGAAATAGTCTGTGATCTACTGAAATAGTCTGAGATCTACTGAAATAGTCTGAGATCTACTGAAATAATCTGTGATCTACTGAAATAGTCTGTGATCTACTCAAACAGTCTGTGATCTACTGAGATAGTCTGTGATCTACTGAAATAGTCTTTGATCTACTGAAATAGTCTGTGATCTACTGAAATAGTCTGTGATCTACTGAAGTAGTCTGTGATCTACTGAGATAGTCTGTGATCTACTGTAATAGTCTGTGATCTACTGAAATAGTCTGTGATCTACTGAAACAGTCTGTGATCTACTGAAATAGTCTGTGATCTACTGTAATAGTCTGTGATCTACTGAAACAGTGTGATCTACTGAAATAATCTGTGATCCACTGAAATAGTCTGATCTACTGAAATAATCTGTGATCCACTGAAATAGTCTGTGATCTACTGAAATAGTCTGTGATCTACTGAAACAGTCTGTGATCTACTGAAATAGTCTGTGATCTACTGAGATAGTCAGTGATCTACTGAAATAGTCTGTGATCTACTGTAATAGTCTGTGATCTACTGAAACAGTGTGATCTACTGAAAACGTCTGCGATTAACTAAAATAGTCTGTGATCTACTGAGATAGTCTGATCTACTGAAATAGTCTGTGATCTACTGAAACAGTCTGTGATCTACTGAAGTAGTCTGATCTACTGAAATAGTCTGTGATCTACTGAAATAGTCTGTGATCTACTGAAATAGTCTGCGATCTACTGAAACAGTCTGTGATCTACTGAAGTAGTCTGATCTACTGAAACAGTCTGTGATCTGCAAGCGAAGCCTCAAAGAAAGCCTCCAGCTGGTTTTGGATTAAGAGGGCTGATCCGTGGGCGGTTGCTGCTGGGACGCATGTCGGGGCCTGATCAACCCCGGGTGGGTCGCCATCCTGATCTAGAGTATGTGTGTGTGTGTGTGTGTGTGTGTGTGGGTGTAAGTGAGTGTGTTCATGTAAAAACACTGGACTGCCAGCGCACACACACCTGCCATACCTATGATGGGCTTCTGCAAGACCAGACCGATCACCTGCAAACAGATCCCCTCCAGCTGCTGAGTGATCTGACAGAGACAACCATATAAACATATAGCATCACATACAGTACTGTGAGAGCATGTTCAAGTGTGTGTGTGTGTGTGTGTGTGTGTGTGTGTGTGTGTGTGTGTGTGTTTGTGTGTGTTTGTGTGTGTGTGACCTCCTTGTGGTCCTCCATGACGGTGAGGATGGTGTCGATGGTGCTGAGGATTCCCAGGGCCATGACGGTCTTGTCCTCGTTCTCCTCGTACTCCTCACTCTGAAGGACTCTGGTGAAGATCTCCGCCTGACAAACACACAGCAGTTAAACACACATATTACATTATAACTCCTGTAGTAACAGACGGAGACATCAACACACACACAATGCATCTGCAGGTTTCAGAGAGACAAATGAAGACGATTCATACTGTACAATATGCATCTCACTGTGCAATATAATTTTCCACTTGTGCAATTTTTTAATAGTCTGTTTATTGTCATTACTGTACATATTGTTCCTATTTTTATACTTCCTTCTATTCAAATGGTTCATATTTTGTTTCACTTTGTTTAGCTCTTTTTATTACTGTGTTAGCTGATGCTTCTTGTTTTTCTGCACTATCCCTTTTTGCTGCTGTACACTGCACGTTTCCCCACTGTGGGACTAATAAAGGAATATCTTATCTTATCTTATCTTATCTTACCAGGTTCTGCGTCATGTCCACAGCGATCACAGCCACCTCCTGGTTGTACTCGCAGATCAACTTCTGAATAACGTTGGTCAGGTCGTCGTTCTCCGTCTCCTTCACCACATGAAGCAGCTCCTGCATCACCGGCCGGATGTACGGCCGGATGTACAGCTTAGCTACACACAGACACACACACACACACACACACACACACACACACACACACACAAACACACACACACACACACACACACACACACACACACACACACACACACACACACACACACACACACACACCAGGTGTGTAAAATCCTCAATCACAGTATATGCATTTTATATCATTATATATTTATATCATTATAAATACAGTATATATATATATATATATAAAGTATGTATCAACTTTAAAACCCTGTAAAATATCCTCCATGTTCCTCCACAGACCTTGTTCCTGGTTGCTGACCAGCGTCTGCAGAGCGATGCCGGCCTCCACCTTGACAGGCATCTCTTTGTCATCGATCAGATCCTGTTTGACCAACTCCACGGCGTTCCTCAGCACCAGCTCGTCATGGAAACGCAGCGGGCTGAAGCAGTGCAGCACCCAGCAGGACTACCAGAACACAGCAAGGAAGCACCGATTAATACAACACACAGCGAGGAAGCACCGATTAATACAACACACAGCGAGGAAGCACCGATTAATACAACACACAGCGAGGAAGCACCGATTAATACAACACACAGCGAGGAAGCACCGATTAATACAACACACAGCGAGGAAGCACCGATTAATACAACACACAGCGAGGAAGCACCGATTAATACAACACAGCGAGGAAGCACCGATTAATACAACACACAGCGAGGAAGCACCGATTAATACAACACACGGCGAGGAAGCACCGATTAATACAACACACAGACACGTTTCATCTCAGTCCATCTACAGAGGTTTTACTACGACACATCTGATGGTCCAGTATTCCTTTAACTTATTTATGGTCAGATTCTGATTTAGGAACAAACGCCTTCATTCTAAAACAAGGTTTAAAAAAGAAAAAAGTTAAATCAGCTCCCACAAAACAACTAAATACTAAATAACTTGAAGAAGGCAACATTTGCTCACATGCACTGAAATCTAGTGTTAAACTGTCTTCAACTGTAGTCTAATGGTTAAAGCGCTTCAGTCAAACACTTCACTTTCCCAACGTTTCCTGTCTTTATCTTCACTGCACTTAAAGCAGATGAAGTGACAGAACTGAAAGGTTCCTGTGAGGGTTTCTGGACAATATTTGTCATTGTTTTGTGTTGTTGATCTATCTATCTATCTATCTATCTATCTATCTATACATACAGTACATATACTGTATACATGCGTACACCATGCTGGTTTCCAGCCTCCTGCAGAGCTCTCACCCTGGCTCTCAGGTATCCCATAGGAGAGTTGAGCAGTGGGAAGACGTAGTTCTGCAGCATCAGCTCCATCTGCTCCCTGTACATCCGCTTCTATAGGATGAGACATGCAGACACACAGCACAACCCAGAGAGGATTCAAACACACCACTTTAAACCTTAAAGACTCCATCAGATCTGAGGTATCTGTGGATGAGCGTACCTTCAGTAAGAGCTCAGCCAGAGCTCCGATGCAGTGCAGCGCCCCGTCCTTCTTGCGGGGGTCAGCAGACGGGTCCATCAGTATCTGGTGGCAGAACTCCATCATCTGAGGAAGAACCTGTGAAGAGGAACACACAGAGGTTACATGTAGAACAGGTTGAAGCTTATTGTATCTGAGAGTCTCAGCTGAATGCCTTCAAGAGATAAATAACTGATCTACAGTGTTGGAAAAAGTATCCAGAAAAATAAGTAAAGTTTCTTTTAAAAGTCCTTAAAGCTGCATTCATTGATTTTTTTCCACTTGGTGGCAACGGAACAAGCTAAAAACTAAACAAAGATCACAGGAACCACTACAGACCCGTCACCCTGACCTCTGTGGGTATGAAGTCCCACCTCAGAACCATCACTGACCCACTCCCTGGTCAGTGATGCACTGAGGTAAAAAAAAAAAGCTAACATCTTTGCATATAAAATCATAAACCAGCAGTAACCACAGCCATCAGACTAATGTAGAGGAGTAAAACTAAAGTACTCAGGCAAAGAGTAAGAAACGCTCCTGCTCACCTCCTTCCTCTTGCGGGCAGCTTTACACAGAACGCTCTGGGCAGCAGTGGCTGGTAGGGCGTGGTCATCATAGAGGTCTAAAAACAGAGACACAAAGAAAGGGATCAAACTAACCTCCATCATGAAGAACAAGGATGCAGCTGAAAGGTCACAACCACGGTCTAAAAGTAAGGTTTTTCCTCATGTTCCACTGTGGCAGCTCACTGAACATCTCTACTAGAAACACAATGTTTCTGTCACTTCTGAAATCTCTGTAGAACTCTTTAGAACTGTAAACACTAGAACTGTGTTTTAGAATCTGGTGATACGATAGTCTACATATCATGATACAGGGGTAACTATTCAATATACTGCGACTTCTTAAAAATCAAATTTTAGGAAAACGGTCATAGTATAAAGAACACACCGCCCAGGTGCATAAAATCTGAGTACATTTTTTTTTTAACTTTTTATGCAATCAGAATAGTTGTAATCTTTGCTTGTAAACTATTAATTAGAAATCAATACACGGTTTCTGAGAATCGATACAGGATCACAAAACATAACATAACTCTCAACATACTTTCTATTTTGATATTTTCAGTCAGTGGTAACAGACAGTAGAAACATGGATCATGTAACCTTAATCCCTGACTATTTCTAATTTAGGAATTGCTTTTTAAAAAATAATATTTCTTAATATAAGGAAAAGCTATCTGCCATGGTGGGAGTTCTTCCTGTTCTCTAATAATTTATTGACTGTCTAACAACTGCATGATAATTACAACAAACATCAACAGTATTTACAGAATGCTACCAGTGACATTTGCTAGCAGAAACAGTGTTTTCTCTGTTATCTGTATCTTAGCGAGTACTCACTGAACTTCATGCGGATGTACTCATAAGGGTCTTCCAGCCACAGCTTCTCATCCTCATCTTTATAACACATGAGAGGGAAGATGACCTCCTGGCATATAGTCTGGAAGAGATGATCAGTTTCAGTCTATCACACTGATGGAGAGCGTAGCAGCTCAGTAACACAGGCAGGAGGAGGACAGCAAGCTATCAAACATGAAGGAAGCTGATGGATAAACAATCCAGAGTTGTAATATTATAAACATGTTCTGTGAACACACAGTGTTTAACTGACTCATCATTTCAGCACCAGTGGATTGGTTCATCGACACTAAATGAATCGACAACAAATGTGTTAATCAGAATTCATTGTTTGTCTTTCATCGAGGACCAAAACACCAAACATGCTTCTTATTCCAGCTTCTCAAGTATTGAAAATAATCATAAATAATCTGAATCAACATGATTATTAGGCCTCAAGGACACACACAATGTGTTTTCATGAGAAACAGTGAATATAAATATAACTTTGTTTGTTTACCAGAAAGTTCCATTAATGAGTTCCAACATGTTAATGAGTTCAAACATGTTAATGAGCTCAAACATGTTAATGAGCTCAAACATGTTAATGAGCTCAAACATGTTAATGAGTTCAAACATGTTAATGAGCTCAAACATGTTAATGAGCTCAAACATGTTAATGAGCTCACACGTTGATGAAGATTCAGACTGTAGAATTGTTCCAGTTGCTGAGAAACCAGAGGAAGTAAAGTCAGCGCTGAACTAAGAAGTAAAAGTCCTCCGTTGCTCAATCCTGTTTCCGTTTCCATCACATAAGAAGAAGTGTGAAGATGAGGCAAATTAGACCTCAAGTTTCACACATAGAGACTGATGTTGTTCTTTGTATTTTACTGCAGCGCGGCTGATGGAACTAAATGTAGTCCCTGGTTCTCTTAAAGCTGCAGTAGGCAGAATGTTTTTGGCATCATTGGGCTAAAAATCCCATAATCACTAATGGTAAATAAATAATGGTAAAGTAATGGTAAGATGCTTACCATGAAGAATTGAGTAAATGCAGATACTTAGATGCAAAGTGATATTTTCAATATAATTATCCAGCAAAACTGCAATTGTCAAACCCATCTACACACTCTCTGCATCAAACCCCCCCCATGCCCGTCCTACCTGCATGTGCGGCTTCATCTGTTTCCAGGTCAGTGAGTGTGACAGACCCTGGTTGAGGTAGTTGAGGCACTGCTGCAGGACGCGAGGAGTAACGTACTGCTTCTGGCGGTGCTGGTCCACCACCTTCAGCAGAACCTGGACAGACAACACATCACACAGAGACAACGGTGAAACCAGAACCGAGCAACAAATAAACAGTAAAATCTAAACCAAGGGTCGACAACCTGATGAGTCTGCCTGATCGTAAACATGTAGTGAATTATTGTAAAGGAGGATTATGCTTATTGTGTGTTTTAGCCCACACAGTCTGTAAATAGTTATTAATATTTAATGTATTCATTTATTCCTGACTAATCAGAATGTTTGTAATAAAGAATCATTAGACCTTATTTATTATATTTTTTAATTTATTGACACCTTTACTGTAAGGTTTGTCTAACCCTTACCTGCTGTATGCCCATTGCATAGGTCTTCAGGAAAAAGTCTGCAAACTCGAAGTACTCTTTCGTCACGTTGCCGGGGCTTCCATACCTGCAATTCACACCAGAACCATGTTGTGACAACTGAGATTTAATCACCTGTTTACACCTCCAGAAACACCCAAAACCCCTCTACTCTACTCTACTCTACTCTACTCTACTCTACTCTACTCTACTCTACTCTACTCTACTCTACTCTACTCTACTCAACTCCCT
>CAKAOJ020000187.1:375000-452500 GCA_916701645.2 Sebastolobus alascanus
GGTCCATTATAGCTCGGAGGATTTCCATCCACTGAGTCATCACTGTGTTGTTGATCAGCTGGAGAGGCAGCGAGTACTGCAGGACAACGATAAGGTCGATGCTGTCATCATCATCACCATCATCATCACAGAGGTACTTCTCTAACACATTTTATTATGAGTTTCATATTTATTAAGACACACACACCTGTACGAGAGCGTGGAAGATCTTGAGGATCTGTTTCTGGATGAGGACAGAGAAGATGGTGGCGTCGGCCAGCAGCTGGCTGATGAGCTGCTGAATCCTCGGCAGGAAGATCTGCATAGCTGCCAGCAACGGCTCCCTCTCATCTGCCTTCCTGTACCTGAACACACACACACACACACACACACACACACACACACACACACACACATAGAAAAGCGTTAGTGCTTCGGTGAGCGTCTGCAGCATTAGTTTTTGCTGTGTGTCCGACACCGTCGGCACTTGTTGGAGGCTTTTCAGTCGATTCAGCAGGTTGAATCCACGGTGGAGCTCGTCGGTGAGAGAAATCACTCTGATTGGCTGCTCAGCTTCAGCCAATCAGTGCACAAGAAGTAAGACAGAGGTGGACAGGTCGCCAGACTATCACAGGTCTCATTCACACCTACGGGACATTTAGAGTCCACGATGAACCTGCATGTCTTTGGACTGTGGGAGGAAACCTGAGAACCGGAGAAAACCCACGCTAACACGGGGAGAACAAGCTGATTCTGTCCCAAGCTGTTTGATCACTATCAGCTGTTTGATCTCTATCAGCTGTTTGATCTCTATCAGCTGTTTGATCACTATCAGCTGTTTGATCTCTATCAGCTGTTTGATCTCTATCAGCTGTTTGATCTCTATCGGCTGTGTGATCTCTATCAGCTGTTTGATCTCTATCAGCTGTTTGATTACTATCAGCTGTTTGATCACTATCAGCTGTTTGATCTCTATCAGCTGTTTGATCACTATCAGCTGTTTGATCACTATCAGCTGTTTGATCACTATCAGCTGTTTGATCTCTATCAGCTGTTTGATCTCTATCAGCTGTTTGATCTCTATCAGCTGTTTGATCACTATCAGCTGTTTGATCTCTATCAGCTGTTTGATCACTATCAGCTGTTTGATCTCTATCAGCTGTTTCCACTGTAATTCCAATGTCAGCGTTATGAAGGACGCTTCGAAGCTTCAAACTATTGGGTACAGCCCTCGTTCTGTCTCTCTCTCTTCCACTTCACTCAGCAGCGTGGACAGCGTGTCGGTGTCGGTGTCACGAGTGTCGGTTATATGTGGAGGATGCAGATGTGAAACTAGGATCGGGCAAATTACATTGATTATAAATTAATACAACTAATAATAATAATAATCATTAAAGGGAAAACAAGCCAAATACCGCCTTGGCATGGGAAAAGGAATCAGCTACTGCTGGTGATCGCTCTGCCCATCACCGATCTCCGAGGGATGGCAGGGAAACATTACAGGGATTTACAGACTGAACATGAACACGCCACTCACTCGTATGTCTTGACCAGCTGGTAGAGAGCCAGCAGGCTGCCGTACCAGCTGCCGCTGTTCTGAGACTGCAGGTACATGCCGATCTTGTCCACTATGGCGGTCCAGCGGCCGGGGAAGTCGTGCTTGATGATGGCTCGCAGACACATGGTCAGCTGGGCGCTACGGACAGAAACATACGGAGTCATTTACTGTAGCACGGTTCTTCATTCAGTGTCTGCAGAACGTTCAGGTTCCAACTGTGGCCTCCTTAACATCTAGAGTTATAGAGTTTCATTTAGATGTTAAACATGGACACAGTTTACAGGAGATAATGAGGCTGTTCTAAAGAGATAAACAGGATGATGCTTTATATATATATATATATATGTGTGTGTGTGTGTGTGTGTGTGTGTTGGGTCCGGTACCGTATGGACTCTGGACAGCGGATGATGCCCTCCACTACGTGCTCTCTGATCTGCTGCCGGTCGTTCTCGTGGATGTTGAAGGGAAAGACGACCTCGCCCAGAGACGGCTCCCTGTCCTGCCAGTACTGACTCACCATGTTCTTCAGGTAGATGGCCGCTACAGACACAGAGTCCAGGAGTCAGGTGAGCATGTACTGCACATACAGAACACTGGACCCATCCAGCTGAGTCTCAAGAGACGGGATTTAAAGGAGTCTGGTGATGTTCTACATTTCTCTTATTGTCAACGAACATCATGAGAAGACTAAAGACCAACGATGAATTCATCCTGTTAACAAATATGATGTGTGTATCCAGATTAGTGCTGACCCAATCTGATTATAATCCTTATTGAATGAAAGCAGTCCTCGATTATTTGTCTCAAACGTAGCTTAACCACGTCATATGATATGATACCTGTTTTTAATAAAAGTGCTCGTGGCGTCTCACATGTGACTTACAACTGAACATTTAGCTCACTTGGTAGAGATCTGATTTTTGGTCCATATCGCCCAGCCCAGATCAAACAATGCCAATAAATATAGCTGGAACACAAGAAATGATGTCTCCTTATCTTCATTCCTTCATCGTGTCCTGATACTGTTAAAACCTAGACGAGCTAAACCCTGCTCATCACCTCACAGACAAGATCTCCTCATAGATATAGATATATATATTTACTTATTTTATAGTAGTTTAGGTTAAGCTTGTATTGAACAAGGTTTTTACCTTATCTTTTATACTGTATGTTATGTGTGATTTCACCATCAGGACTGCTTCAAATTTCGCTGTACTCTGTGTAGTGACAATAAAGGAATCTTGAATTCTCTTGAATCTCATGGTGCTTTTAAAGGTTTATATCTTCAGTAGAAACCGAGACAGTGTCACAGAGGTACTTCTCTAACACATTTTATTTGAGTTTCATATTTATTAAGACACACACACCTGTACAGAGCGTGGAAGATCTTGAGGATCTGTTTCTGGATGAGGACAGAGAAGATGGTGGCGTCGGCCAGCAGCTGGCTGATGAGCTGCTGAATCCTCGGCAGGAAGATCTGCATAGCTGCCAGCAACGGCTCCCTCTCATCTGCCTTCCTGTACCTGAACACACACACACACACACACACACACACACACAACACACACACACATATAAAAGCGTTAGTGCTTCGGTGAGCGTCTGCAGCATTAGTTTTTGCTGTGTGTCCGACACCGTCGGCACTTGTTGGAGGCTTTTCGGTCGATTCAGCAGGTTGAATCCACGGTGGAGCTCGTCGGTGAGAGAAATCACTCTGATTGGCTGCTCAGCTTCAGCCAATCAGTGCACAAGAAGTAAGACAGAGGTGGACAGGTCGTCAGACTATCACAGGTCTCATTCACACCTACGGGACATTTAGAGTCCACGATGAACCTGCATGTCTTTGGACTGTGGGAGGAAACCTGAGAACCGGAGAAAACCCACGCTAACACGGGGAGAACACGCTGATTCTGTCCCAAGCTGTTTGATCACTATCAGCTGTTTGATCTCTATCAGCTGTTTGATCTCTATCAGCTGTTTGATCTCTATCGGCTGTGTGATCTCTATCAGCTGTTTGATCTCTATCAGCTGTTTGATCACTATCAGCTGTTTGATCTCTATCAGCTGTTTGATCACTATCAGCTGTTTGATCACTATCAGCTGTTTGATCACTATCAGCTGTTTGATCTCTATCAGCTGTTTGATCTCTATCAGCTGTTTGATCTCTATCAGCTGTTTGATCTCTATCAGCTGTTTGATCACTATCAGCTGTTTGATCACTATCGGCTGTTTGATCTCTATCGGCTGTTTGATCTCTATCGGCTGTTTGATCTCTATCGGCTGTGTGATCTCTATTGGCTGTTTGATCACTATCAGCTGTTTGATCTCTATCAGCTGTTTGATCTCTATCAGCTGTTTGATCTCTATCAGCTGTTTGATCACTATCAGCTGTTTGATCACTATCAGCTGTTTGATCTCTATCAGCTGTTTGATCTCTATCAGCTGTTTGATCTCTATCAGCTGTTTGATCACTATCAGCTGTTTGATCTCTATCAGCTGTTTGATCTCTATCAGCTGTTTGATCACTATCAGCTGTTTGATCACTATCAGCTGTTTGATCTCTATCAGCTGTTTCCACTGTAATTCCAATGTCAGCGTTATGAAGGAAGCTTCGAAGCTTCAAACTATTGGGTACAGCCCTCGTTCTGTCTCTCTCTCTTCCACTTCACTCAGCAGCGTGGACAGCATGGCGGTGTCGGTGTCACGAGTGTCGGTTATATGTGGAGGATGTGGATGTGAAACTAGGATCGGGCAAATTACATTGATTATAAATTAATACAACTAATAATAATAATAATCATTAAAGGGAAAACAAGCTAAATACCGCCTTGACATGGGAAAAGGAATCAGCTACTGCTGGTGATCGCTCTGACCATCATCGATCTCCGAGGGATGGCAGGGAAACATTACAGGGATTTACAGACTGAACATGAACACGCCACTCACTCGTATGTCTTGACCAGCTGGTAGAGAGCCAGCAGGCTGCCGTACCAGCTGCCGCTGTTCTGAGACTGCAGGTACATGCCGATCTTGTCCACTATGGCGGTCCAGCGGCCGGGGAAGTCGTGCTTGATGATGGCTCGCAGACACATGGTCAGCTGGGCGCTACGGACAGAAACATACGGAGTCATTTACTGTAGCACGGTTCTTCATTCAGTGTCTGCAGACCGTTCAGGTTCCAACTGTGGCCTCCTTAACATCTAGAGTTATAGAGTTTCATTTAGATGTTAAACATGGACACAGTTTACAGGAGATAATGAGGCTGTTCTAAAGAGATAAACAGGATGATGCTTTATATATATATATATATATCTCTGTGTGTGTGTGTGTGTTGGGTCCGGTACCGTATGGACTCTGGACAGCGGATGATGCCCTCCACTACGTGCTCTCTGATCTGCTGCCGGTCGTTCTCGTGGATGTTGAAGGGAAAGACGACCTCGCCCAGAGACGGCTCCCTGTCCTGCCAGTACTGACTCACCATGTTCTTCAGGTAGATGGCCGCTACAGACACAGAGTCCAGGAGTCAGGTGAGCATGTACTGCACATACAGAACACTGGACCCATCCAGCTGAGTCTCAAGAGACGGGATTTAAAGGAGTCTGGTGATGTTCTACATTTCTCTTATTGTCAACGAACATCATGAGAAGACTAAAGACCAACGATGAATTCATCCTGTTAACAAATATGATGTGTGTATCCAGATTAGTGCTGACCCAATCTGATTATAATCCTTATTGAATGAAAGCAGTGCTCAATTATTTGTCTCAAACGTAGCTTAACCACGTCATATGTTATGATACCTGTTTTTAATAAAAGTGCTCGTGACGTCTCACATGTGACTTACAACTTAACATTTAGCTCACTTGGTAGAGATCTGATTTTTGGTCCATATCTCCCAGCCCAGATCAAACAATGCCAATAAATATAGCTGGAACACAAGAAATGATGTCTCCTTATCTTCATTCCTTCATCGTGTCCTGATACTGTTAAAACATAGACAAGCTAAACCCTGCTCATCACCTCACAGACAACATCTCCTCATAGATATATAGATATATATATATTTACTTATTTTATAGTAGTTTAGGTTAAGCTTGTATTGAACAAGGTTTTTACCTTATCTTTTATCTTTTATACTGTATGTTATGTGTGATTTCACCATCAGGACTGCTTCAAATTTGGCTGTACTCTGTGTAGTGACAATAAAGGAATCTTGATTTCTCTTGAATCTCATGGTGCTTTTAAAGGTTTATATCTTCAGTAGAAACCGAGACAGAGTAGTGGAGACAGACAGAAGTAAAGGGTGTTTCCACAGGATCTGTTGACATTAAGAACAATACAGAAAACCACCAGACTCATCCTGTGATGAGGAGACAGCACACACACATGGAGTCAATGCATGAAACCCCTCGAGCCCTTCTATAAACTTATTCTGGGATGGTCTGTTAACATTCATAAAAAACATTCTGACCATGCACACTGTTCAGCAGTGAGATGAACAGCAACAGTCCATGAAACATCAGCGGTTCTGTCTCATGGACCGCTCAGAGTCTCACCTGCCTGGCGAACAGGAAACTCCACCTGCTCCGACACGATGATCTGAAGCAGCGTCGGAGCAAAGTTGATGATCTTGTAGGACTGAAACACAAAGAGACGACTCAGAGTCAGACAACCAGCAGAGGACAGACGGACACACTCACATTAAAGGAAGACATTAAACCCAATGAGGTGACATATAGAGCCTGACCCATTTATCAGTCAGACGATTTCATGTTATCATGTGTCAGGACAGATGTGTGTCTGTGAACTCAGTGCTGTTTCCGGTGGCTCGTGATGTCACACTGTCCCATCTTCCTCCTCTTGTTGTTGCCTCAGCTGCAGTCGGGTCCAGTCTAACCGAACCCACCAGGGCTGCAGGACCACCAGGCCCAGGCCGAGCTCAGGCACCAGAACCGGGCCTCCCCTCCTCACTAACACCGGCTCCGTCTCTCTGATGAGACCAACACACCAACAGAACCTCCTGCTGCTCCAGCTCACCTGGTTCAGCTCACTCTCCGCTGCTATCCTCAGGTTCGGGTCGATGGTCCCCTTCAGGGCCTGGATGATCCGGTTGGGATCCATAGATGTTCGGTACCGAGGTTCCTCCTGTGTGTTTATATCCCTGCATGTAGCGTTAGCTTCTTTATCTCCAGCCGAGCGGTGAGCAGTCACCCGGTCAGTACACCGAGCTGCACACAGCTGCTTCCGCTCTGCGCCTTCACAATAAAACACTCGGTAACGGAAGACTGGCTGCGTGCTCTGAACAGCGGCGGTGGTGCTTTTATTCTGAAATCACACTCCGTTTCCGCTCCACTGTGTGTAGCTTCACGGTGAACGGAGGCCCCGCCCCCTGTTACCGACAACCAGCTGTCGGCCGACGTAAAGCAGAGTGAACACTTTACGGCTTTCCTCCTCTTTTTTTTTCTTTTTTCAGAACTTTATTTTCAACAAAAGACAAGTACAAAAGTATAGGGAATACAATAAACAGTACAACACAAACAAGACAAACAAAAAAAAAAACCTTAATGCCAGAGGAGTTCAACTTTCTCTGTCAAGTCTTTGTCATCAACTGTGTTTGTGTAAAATGACAAATAGAAACCCAGTTAGACTCATTCACCTGATGAAGCCTGTTCAGAGGGTAATTCTGGTTTATTAATACTTTGGTCTGATTCTTGTAGTTTGTTCATCACATATCTATCAGGGAGAGTTGAGCAACGGTCTGCTACACGGAGCAACGGTGTGTTATACGTAGCAACGGTCTGCTACACGGAGCAACGGTGTGTTATACGTAGCAACGGTCTGCTATACGGAGCAACGGTCTGCTATACGCAGAAACGGTCTGCTATACGCAGCAACGGTCTGTTATACGGAGCAACGGTCTGCTATACGCAGCAACGGTCTGCTATACGGAGCAACGGTCTGCTATACGCAGCAACGGTCTGCTATACGGAGCAACGGTCTGCTATACGCAGAAACGGTCTGCTATACGGAGCAACGGTCTGCTATACGCAGAAACGGTCTGCTATACGCAGCAACGGTCTGCTATACGCAGCAACGGTCTGCTATACGCAGCAACGGTCTGCTATACGCAGCAACGGTCTGCTATACGCAGCAACGGTCTGCTATACGCAGCAACGGTCTGCTATACGGAGCAACGGTCTGCTATACGCAGCAGCGGTCTGCTATACGCAGAAACGGTCTGCTATACGGAGCAACGGTCTGCTATACGCAGAAACGGTCTGCTATACGCAGCAACGGTCTGCTATACGCAGCAACAGTCTGCTATACGCAGCAACGGTCTGCTATACGTAGCAACGGTCTGCTATACGCAGAAACGGTCTGCTATACGGAGCAACGGTCTGCTATACGCAGAAACGGTCTGCTATACGCAGCAACGGTCTGCTATACGCAGCAACGGTCTGCTATACGCAGCAACGGTCTGCTATACGCAGCAACGGTCTGCTATACGCAGCAACGGTCTGCTATACGCAGCAACGGTCTGCTATACGGAGCAACGGTCTGCTATACGCAGCAACGGTCTGCTATACGCAGAAACGGTCTGCTATACGCAGCAACAGTCTGCTATACGCAGCAACGGTCTGCTATACGGAGCAACGGTCTGCTATACGCAGCAACGGTCTGCTATACGCAGAAACGGTCTGCTATACGCAGCAACGGTCTGCTATACGGAGCAACGGTCTGCTATACGCAGCAACGGTCTGCTATACGCAGAAACGGTCTGCTATACGCAGCAACAGTCTGCTATACGCAGCAACGGTCTGCTATACGGAGCAACGGTCTGCTATACGCAGCAACGGTCTGCTATACGCAGCAACGGTCTGTTATACGGAGCAACGGTGTGCTATACGTAGCAACGGTCTGCTATACTATAATTGCAATTAATTGTAATTATAAATTATATATACTGTTATTGCTTTCTTTTGAGGAAGATGTTTTTATTTTCTCTCATTCCTACTTCATCTTTTATCGTCGTCTCAGTCCAGTTCTGAGGTCTCTACGCCGGCTCCCTGTCTCTCAGAGAACTGATCTGTGATCTCCTGCTACGTTCTGAACCATGCAGACCTGATCCAGACCTCTCAGGTGGTCTGGATCAGGTCTGCTTCGTCCCCCCAGAGTCAGAACTAAACCTGCAGAAGCAACGTTCAGTTTTTAATGCACCACATATCTGGAACAAGCTCCCAGAAACCTGCAGGACGACTCCAACTTCTTTTAAATTAAAGCTGAAAACGTTCCTGTGTGCTGCTGAATAATTATCTAATACTGCACCACAACTTTTACTCTTTTAGCTTCTATTATAGCTTCTATTTTTATTTTCTAATCTTTAATGTTTTTATGACTGTTTTAATTATTGTTCTTTTGCACTTTATCTCAGTGCTCTTGATTTTTGTGTGAAGCACTTTGAATTGTTGTTGAAATCTGCTCTACAAATAAAGCTGCCTTACTTTAGTACAGTATATTTTAAGAACAATGTTTTCCTCTTTAATAAAGACTCATGAAATGCCTAATTTTATTCCCTTTTCTCCAATATAAAAGACAAACTTTGGGATGAGACTCAGACAGTTTGAGTTAGTAGTAGTTGTCTGACCTGCCGCCCATTACAGGACTCATTTAACACAAAGAAGCAGTGGTTTTATGTTTGGGTTTGCACCTTTATATATATCTATATCTATATCTATATCTATATATAGATATATAGATATATATCTATATCTATATATATTATATATATATCTATATATATATATAGATATATATACGGTACTACAGAGGATCATTTCACTGGGCTCTGTATTTGATGGTTAGTTATTTTTTTATTTTCAATATTTCTTTTTAATTTTCAACAGTAGTGAAATAATACAATACAAAGACCTACAATTAAAACAAGACGTACCGAAGACCACAAAACAAGAACAAACACGGACACATAAAGAAATATAAATGTTATAGTACTAAGAGTTATTAACCCTGAAGAACTGTTGTATATGTACAAGTATATATACACAAGTATATGGAAGTATTGTCATGGCGTAGCTTTGGTCTAAGAAGTGGGGGGCATCACAAACACTCAGAAAATTAAATTAATATATTTTTTTATATACTTTTATACTTGTGTCAGTACATATCGTTGACACATTTCCTTTCCTTTGTTATTTTATTTTTTGTTTTGTTTTTTCATCAGTTTTTATCTTTCACCTACAGATAACACAATGCATATACTGTATAAACAAACAACATAAATTAAAAACATTTAAATTAAAATAAAACCAAAGAAAAAGGTTTAATTTGATGTTTCAGTTTTATTTAAGTTATATATTTAAGTTAATATTTCATATAAGATGTTATTTTAATTTAATACTTTAATTTTAAATGATTTTAATTTTATTTAATTAAATTATTTAAAAAATATATAGAAATGAAAACATTTGTCATATCATGCTTCACAACGTAATGAATCTGTTTCTAATAAAGAAAGGAATGCTGTATATTAATAATAATAAGTTAAAACCACATTTGTTGACATACTATTGACAGATAAATATCGTATCTTCACTAAAGAGAATCTGTTACTGCCGTATCTAATATTTCATATGTGATGGATGTTTAGGGAGAAAAGACCTCTTTGGATGAACACAGCTGTAATTAATAACATTAATTATGTTCCTGGTATACCTGTATAATGGTATACTGGTATACTGGTATACTGGTATAATGGTATACTGGTATACTGGTATAGTGGTATAGTGGTATAATGGTATAATCTTTGTCAACATTACCTGGAAAATATAACAAATAAGACATTTAATAAATAATATCAACAGTAATAAACTGTATTTATGTGATTTCCTTTCAAAACTACTGCATTGCTCCATAATATATATAACGTATAATAATATACTGATATAGGGTTCATTCACTCTCTTTGAAATAACTTCATCATCATCATCATCATCCTCACAGATACGTCTACAGTCCATCGCATCAGGATTCATGTTGTTTTTATTGCTTTATTCTTTTATGAAATCCCAATAAATTCAAAAAGTAAAACTACTGATCATATTGAAATATATATTTAGATTAATTTCAGGTTTAAGAGGCTCCGGAAGAGAAACTAAACTTAATGTAATGTTCATGGAGCTGCTTCAAAAGGACCAACTATACTGTACAACCATATATATACATATATACATATATATATATACAGTATACTATATATACTATATACTATATACATATACTATATCATACTGCAGCTGCACTGAGGTCATCTGTAGAGGAGGACTGCCCTCTGGAGGCGACTGTACAACTATATATTTTATATATATATATATATATATATATATATATATATATATATACATATATACACTATATAATACTGCTGCTGCTCGGTGGTTCACCTTAATGCTCACTGTTTCTACTGCATGTCTGCTATAAAGGTAGTAACTCACCCTGAACCCTTCATTCATGCTTCTAAACCAGTTACTGGGTCAGTAAACTGACCAACGGCACCAACATGAAACGTAGTTCAGTCACGGTGTGAGATGGACTGGTAACCATGGTTACATGTTTTTACACCACGACACTCAGCCCTGGAAATATTTCTGATATACACAAGTCTCTGTTTGTTACTGTCAGTGGTGTATGAGAGCAAAATAACCAGTCAGACCAAACCAAGCTGGTTCTGAAGGTCTACCGATACCTGGACAACCAAGCCGGTTCTGAAGGTCTACCAATACCACAACCAAGCCGGTTCTGAAGGTCTACCGATACCTGGACAACCAAGCCGGTTCTGAAGGTCTACCGATACCTTGACAACCAAGCCGGTTCTGAAGGTCTACCGATACCTGGACAACCAAGCCGGTTCTGAAGGTCTACCGATACCTGGACAACCAAGCCGGTTCTGAAGGTCTACCGATACCTGGACAACCAAGCTGGTTCTGATCCAACAACACAAACATATGTACAGCATAACGTAGCATAGCATAACATAGCACAACATAGCATAGCATAGCATAGCATAGCATAGCATAGCATAGCATAGCATAGCATAACATAGCATAACATAGAATAGCATAACATAACATAGCATAACATAGCGTAGCGTAGCATAGCATAGCATAGCTTAGCATAACATAGAATAGCATAACATAACATAACATAACATAACATAACATAACATAACATAGCATAACATGGCATAACATAGCATAACATAGCATAGCATAGCATAACATAGCATAGCATAACATAGAATAGCATAACATAACATAACATAGCATAACATAGAATAGCATAACATAACATAGCATAGCATAGCATAGCATAACAAAGCATAGCATAACATAGAATAGCATAACATAACATAACATAACATAGCATAACATAGCGTAGCATAGCATAGCTTAGCATAGCATAGCATAGCATAGAATAGCATAACATAACATAACATAACATAGCATAACATGGCATAACATAGCATAACATAGCATAGCATAACATAACATAGCATAGCATAACATAGAATAGCATAACATAACATAACATAGCATAACATAGCATAGCATAGCATAGCATAGCATAGCATAGCATAACATAGAATAGCATAACATAACATAGCATAACACAGCATAGCATAGCATAACATAACATAACATAACATAGAATAGCATAACATAGCATAACATAGCATAGCATAGCATAACATAACATAACATAACATAGCATAACATAGCGTAGCATAGCATAGCATAGCATAACATAGCATAGCATAACATAGAATAGCATAACATAACATAACATAGCATAACATAGCATAGCATAGCATAGCATAACATAACATAACATAGCATAGCATAGAATCGCATAGCATAACATAGCATAGCATAGCATAACATAACATAAAATAGCATAGCATAGCATAGCATAGCATAACATACATATTTATCTTTGTTTTAATCATTTAGTCTCATCTCCTCTTTCCTTCACTTCCTTTTAATTCCCCCTCCCTCCCCTTCTTTCTCCTCTCTCTTGATGATGATGTCATTTCCTTGTTTTTTCCACCAATAGACTTGCACATTGATGGAGAACCCCCCTCCCACTCTCCTGATTAGTGTAACACAGTATAGATGTGCTGCTATACTGCTGAATGCTCACAGTGACCCTGATGAAGACCTGTGTTGGTCATTTAAAACTATTATTGCCATGTAAAATAAAGGTATTTTAATGTTGTTCAAACACCCTCTGCAGACAGACAACCAGCTGAGCAGGATGCAGCCAACCTGCTGATAGAACCTCCCAGCAGGCTGATTATCAACAGCTGAGGGGGATCACAGGTGATGAGCAACCTGTCATCATCCCTCTGAATAATAACACCCTCTTGTGGTACTTCATCTTTCCTGAACCCTAACCTATAACCAAACCTTAACAAGTAGCATCACATCATATTCAGTGGCATTACATCAGAATATGTCTCATTTGGAGGACACATTTCTGATACACTATGTCTACTTTTACACATGTTTTTTCTTGTGAATATCTGGATCATTTCCATTTGTTCAAATAAAGCATTCTGAGAAGAAAGAATAGAAGAAGAAGAAACCTTTATTTGTCACATACATACAGGTACATACATGAAATGTGACCTCTGCATTTAACCCATCCTAAGTATCTTAAGAGCAGTGGGCTGCTGTAAGCATCAGGGGGGGGAGCATCTCAGGGTTTAGTGTCTCGCTCAAGGACACTTGGACATGCGGTCTGCAGGAGCCGGGGATCGAACCACCAACCTTGTGGTTAAAAGCCACTCTACCCACTGAGCTACAGCCGCCCCTAGAGAGACGATAGAGACTTATATGCAGCCTGAAGGTTTGCAGGTAGACACCCAGACTGACCCAGAGTGATGACCTAATGGGGACACTGTCTCTGCATGGAAAGACCTTATTTACTTGTACAGACTTTAACACACCGGAGAATAGTGCAGCGATCTGATGTTATTGTTTGTTTTCTCGAAGGGAAATGTCGCTGCTGCCTCGTACGTAGAAGCAACTGGATGAGACGCGAGACAAAATTAGCTCGATTACATTAGCCAGGTTTCCACCAAAAGTTCCTGGGACCTTTTAATCCCTAGAACGACTTTTAAAGAACTAAAAGGTCACTGTTGTCTGCGTTCCTGCAAAGATCAGGCAAATTAGTCGGCTGACGTAGGAAAAAGGCAACATGACGAGAGCTGTTGGTGGTCGCAGCGGTAAACACACTCTGCAGTCTACAGTTCAGTGTTTCCGTCTGTTTTATCTAAAAAACACACAAACGTTAGGGTTTGTCTCACTGTGACCATATTTACCACTGCATAGTATTTACTGATGCACGTTGGATGTAATGAATGAAATGAGACTAAGAGTGTCTGTCTCCACAGTAAATCATCATATCAGCAACATTACTACAGTTTACATGTCCCTATCTGTAGAAAATGTCACGAGATGAAAAAAGTAAAGACTTGTTTTTAAATCAACACTTCCTGCTTTCATTTAAAAATAAAAGCCCTCAAGCGTTTTTTCTGTGGACAGAATTCCTTCATTTGTTAACACGAGACTTTTATTCTGAAATATGTGCAGACAGTGTTGTAGAACATGCAGTGACTTGGAGAGCTCCATGAATGAATAAAGTACGGGGTTTTAATGGTGGATTATTACTATGATTTGCAAATTACCACACGTGCTGCAGCTGCAGCAGCTGACACGCAGCTGGTGTGAACACCCGACGCGTGAATTACGCAGCCGCCACGCGCTCCTGACGTTCACTGTGTGTCCCGGGCGTAAAAGGTCCCCGGAACTTAATTTATACCCTGGTCCCTGCGGTCGAAACGCAGAGTTCCTCAAAAGGTTCCTAGTTCAGAAGGAAAGTTCCTGCAGTCAAACGGGGCCATGCTTTCATGCTACACTGGTTACAGGAAATGAGCCAAACAAAGTTGTCACTCAACTGGGGATGTGCTTTCCTATGCTGTGACCTGTGACCTGTGACCTGTGACCTGTGACCTGTGACCTGTGACCTGTGACCTGTGACTGTGTGTGGATGAAGCATTATGACTTTAAATTAGTTAGCTAGCTAGCTAGCTTGCTAAATCCACTTTAATGCTACACTGTGCACATGGGAGAAGTTCCTCTGTCAGAAACCTCCTCAGGTTTAGGCAACAACTCTACTTGGTTAGGTTTAGGAAAAGATAATAGTAGGTTAAAATAAACCCTTTCTGGCAGAAAGCCCTGAAGGCAAAGACTTCTCCCGTGTGCAAAATGAGCCGAACAGTCGAGGCAGAGGCAACGAATACTAGCCAATCACAGCACAGGAGGGCGGGACGAGGCCGAACACCGGGAAAAAGAATAACGCGAGGCACACACCGAGCAGAGAGGAGAAGATGAAGCCTGACCTTCGGCTGCACTCCGTTAATAATCCCTCAATAACACACCTTCCTGCAGGGTTGTGCGGAGGCGTGTTTATAACGTAACCGCCGTGAAACAATCAGAAAATAACGTTTTATTTCTCTGATTCACTGCTTTGCTCTCACTAACGGCGCTCCCTCTCTTCATTCACTCTATAGATTGCATTTTTCATCATTTGAAATAAAGTATATTATGATTTCATTATGAATACAAACCAGGAGCTCCAGAACATGAACGGTGGTGATAACGACGACTCAACATTGATTTCTGAGGGGAAAAACTAGCAGGGTGACACGTACATCTGTAATAAACTAACAAATATGATTTGTTTTGCAGTAAAATCCCAGATAGTCAGGATTTTTTTTTGTTTTACATCAAACATCACTTACAAAAGACAATATTAAGGTGCTGACTTTCCACCAAAATCCAGACATAATCTGTTTGAAGCCTCAGGCTCAGGTTTTATCTACTTCTATCTGTTTGTTACAAGCAAATCTGTTATAATATGAAAAACGGCTGGTATTGGTATATATATGGTATATATGGTATATATACAGTATACTGTATATATACACAGTATACTGTATATATACTCCATCGTTCCACAGGGTGGAGCTGCAACAGAAAGCAAAGCAGAAACATCTGTTTAAATGTGTTAATCTACAGTTATGTCGTCATAAACAGAACTAATCTGCAGAAGCACTTTGGGTTCAGAATATATGACTGAATAAAGACAAAGTAAAACCCAGGTCCAGGTGGAGGAGGTGGTTGAGGGCGGAGCAGAAGGAGTGGAGGAGTCTCAGTGTGTCTGTGCAGAAGGACAGAGTCCAGATACACTGATGATACTCTGTCAGATCCAGAGGAACACACAGGGATGATGCTGGTTAGAGATCACTATCAACATCTGATGAGAGAAGAAGAAGACAACAGAAGTCATCGATCAGTGTTTACAGAGACTCCCTTCATCAGCTGTCAGTCAGCATCCAGTATAAAGAGCAGCAGGGACTTCAGTCTGTGCAGCGTAGCCAGCTTCCTTTCAGCTCTCATGTTAACGTATTGGAGTGAACACACTGAGCTCAGAGCTCACTGACCTGAGGTCTGTAGGAGCTCGAATCTGACGTGTTTCACAGCAACATACGGCTCAAGAAGCTGATTCAGAGGAGTGACTACATGATAATATCATATATGAATATATATATATATATATATACTGATTCTGTGTTATTGTGGTTATACTGTATAAATGTAATTTATGTCCGTTTCACATCGCTGGGTTTGCAGCTGAGAGAAGAAGAAGGCTAAATTATTGTCATAAAGGTCCTAATAATACATCTGATCACATTAACTCAGCAGAGTACACAAAGTAATTCTAGTCAGATCTATGGTGATATTAGAAGTCTGTTAATCTACACATTCACACAGTCGGTGACCTTTCTGCATCTGTCAGTTTAAACTGTTTAAACTCTGTTACTTTCAGCCTGGATTATGTGTTTAAACTCTTTGTCTCTGTGTAATATTATCTGACGATCACACAGAACACAGTGGAAATAAACCGCTGAGAGTCCTGAGAGCATCATTACTGCAGAAACAGAAAGCTTTTCACTGCTCACTGTAATGATGGATTTACTGTCACGTCTTTAATGTTTCATCTACTTTTAAATATTACATCACAAATATGTAAATATCCGGGCTGTCAATCCATTAAAATATTTAGTCGTGATTAATCCCATCATTGTCCATTTTTTATCCTGATTAATCTCAAATTAATGGCACATTTTATATCTGTTCTAAATGAACCTTAAAGGGAGATTAGTCAAGTATTTAATCCTTTTATCAACGTTGGAGTGGACAAATATGCTGCTTTATGTAAATGTATGTATATATTTATTATTGTAAATCAATGAACAACACAGAACAATGACAGATATTGTCCAGAAACCCTCTCAGGTTCTGCATTTAGCATAAAACAATATGCTCAGATCATAACATGGCAAACTGCAGCCCAACAGGCAACAACAGCTGTCAGTGTGTCAGTGTGCTGACTTCACTATGACTTGCCCCAAACTGCATGTGATTATCATAAAGTGGGCATGTCTGTAAAGGGGAGACTCGTGGGTACCCATAGAACCCATTTACATTCACTGATCTGGAGGTCAGAGGTCAAGGGACCCCTTTGGAAATGGACGTGACAGTTTGGAGCGTTATTTAACCTCCTTCATGACCAGCTAGTCTGACCCGGTTGGTACCGATGGATTCATCAGGTTCTAGTCTGACCTGGTTGGTACCGATGGATTCATCAGGTTCTAGTCTGACCTGGTTGGTACCGATGGATTCATCAAGTTCTAGTCTGACCCGGTTGGTACCGATGGATTCATCAGGTTCTAGTCTGACCCGGTTGGTACTGATGGATTCATCAGGTTCTAGTCTGACATGGTTGGTACCGATGGATTCTTTAGGTTCTCTATTTTCATATGATACCAGTATCTTCACTCTAGCTTTAAAACTGAGCCGCTACAACCTAAAAATCACAAGTTGTGTTAATATGTTACAGTTATCAATGGCGTTAAAACGAACTTGCTTTAACTTGTTATTATCACGTTAACTTTGACAGCTCGACTGAATATGGAGTCTTTCTGGAGAAGGAGATCAAACAGAACGTTTCAGACAGAAGGTGAGAAGAGGTGAAGAAAAGTAAAGTGTTCTTTTAAACATTAAAGCATGTAAACATGTTCTAGTAGAAACCTAAAATAAAAGTATGAACCTGAACATCATCCTGATAGGTCCTCTTTAAAGGTCCTACATGTTCACAGACTGAACAGTAAAACATCAGCTGTGATTACTGGACCTCAGCAGAGGTTCTGGGGTCTCATTTATAAAACAGTGCGTAGGATCCATACTTAAAATGTACGTGCGCACAAAAGCCGAAAATGGCGTTCGCCCAAAACAAATCAGATTTATAAAACTGTGCGTACGCACACCTGCAGGCAATGTTCCCTTTATAAATCACAGTCCAGCTGGAAATGTGTGCACGTGGATCCGCCTCCTATCCCGCCCTCTACACGCCCACATTCAGCCATAAATGGTCGATGCAAAGCAGCTCATGAATGTTTCTGCATGTAAATGAGCCTGTTGATCAGAGGATCTTTACAGTGAATCACAGCGACTACCGAGAGGAAGACCATGAAATGTTTTTCTGTGACACAGAGATGGAGGAGCCTGTAGGTGAGGAGATCTCTGAACACTCGTTCCCTCCTCATTCTGTCATTCACGTAGTCCTCACCGTGCCGGTGGATCCACCATGCAGCACGTTACGAGTGTCACCGCTGTGTTTATATGTTTACAGCAGTCAGACTGATCCATTCACAACTTTTCAAAATGATCGAGACAATCAGTAATATCCCCCCCACCTGGATATCATCTGAAAATGGAAGTTTGATGGGTGAACACTATTTATTTACTTAAGTTTTTATGGCTAACTTGGCCTGCATTATGATTTAGACTGATAATGATAATGAGGATATGGAGAGTAAGATTGTGTGAGAGCTGTCACTGGCTTTATATCCACACTTTGCTAAGTTACACTATCCATACTGGTGAAGATGTGCCGGGTGGAGGTGACGGAGGAAGCAGAGCGACGCACCGCGGGGGGGCACTGGAGACAAAGTTACATCAGATAGCTGTTTTCATGTTGTCCATGTATACTGTATCTGTCCCTATAAACCATAAATACATGAATAAGTCATGTCTCGTTCACTGCAGCGATTTTATGAAAACTAATATCGTACTTGGTGATATCTGCACACTATTAGAAGATATTATTAAAACTACTGATGCTCTGTTCAGTCATTCTTTAATGCTATTTGATGTAATCATGGATTTCTTCAACCGATGCTGATTATTCCAACAGCTACGTTGCTCCACAGCTGACCACGAGTGTCGGTAGTCCGGCCGTCTCCTCTGAGCTCCGGAGGAACGTGATGGTGAGACAGACCTGATGAAATACTGAGCGAAATTTGATTTGAGATTTGAGTTGGCTGATATCTTTTACATTTGTAAGGTGCTTATGGAAAAGTTATGGCTCATTAACATAAATAACACTGCTGGTTTAAATATTTATGATAAAGTGGATTTAAGTATGAAGTGAAATTAAATGTGTGAGTCATCATTATACGTATAATGATGACTCACACATTTAATTTCTACAGTCTGGCTTCAACTCACCACCTCACCATCTGCATCGCCAGTTTCTCTTGTCTATAATGTGCGTACATATGGGTCAAAGTTTCCGTACAGGTGCGCACATTCTCCCGTCAGGTTTGTTTTTATAGATCACAACTTTTGCGTGGGAAGTGACGTTTTGTGTGTACGCAACGGTTATAAATGAGACCCCAGGTCTGTATAAAGACCACATGGTTACTAAATGTAACTATGGTTCTATGAGGGCTCTATCTCTCAATGAGAGAACAAAGACTTTCTGATCAGATTTGATGGATGAGGATCACTTTCTCTATACATGATGTGATGCTGTCAGCTGTAATCCAGCTTTATTTCCTGGAGACATGAACACAACAACAACATCTTCTTCACATCAACTCTAACACATGATCACAACAAGCTTCTGGCTGATCTGATTGGCTGACTGTTCTCTCTCTCTGTGTGTCACCGTTCTCCTCTCACAGCTTCACTGAGGAAACACATCACAACAATACTGCTGAAACCAGCATGGACCGACTCCGACTGTCTACTGACCCCAGAGTCTCCAGTCTACAGTCTGGACTCTCCACCAGATCAGACAGCAGCTTCACATCTGATTCCTTCAGGCTGTTTCCTCTCAGATTCAGCTCTCTCAGATGGGGGGGGTTGGACTTCAGAGCTGAGGCCAGAGAATCACAGCTGATCTCTGACAAACTGCAGCCACTCAATCTGAATAAAGAATAAATGATGAAGATAAAATCACTTTATAATCCAATCAGATGTGTTCAGGTTTTAAATGTGTAGCTCAACATTACTATGTCCTAATCAATGATCTTTTCCCTAAAATGAGTAGAGTGACTTTGTCATTGTGTTATTGTGGATCATCATAATGTCAGCCTTCTACAGACATCATCCAGATGTCACCACAACATTCATACACCTATTCATGTCAACACACATCAATTACATGCTGCTGATCTCTCTAAAATCATATTCCATACTTCTCCATACTGCGTAGGAACCGTGAATATTAGTTCAGAGGATCTTCTGTATCCAGATGTGACCATTTACCAACAATGATAAACATTCATTTACTTTAACAACTAACAGTGGACATTTCTACACTTTCTTTAAGAAACACAAGTCTTTAGTGACTGCAGACTGAATTTAGTTCAAGAAATATGAAAATATGAAGAAAAGGACGTTAACAACTTTATGGATGTAAGTTATGTTTGTACATAAATCAGGTTCAATTGTTAATTAAAGATATAAGATCTCTAACAGTAACAGAGAGTCAGTGAACTGACCTCAGAGTCTTCAGTCTACAGTGTGGACTCTCCAGAAAACCACACAGCAGCTTCACTCCTGAATCCTGCAGCTCGTTGTCACTCAGATCCAGCTCTCTCAGATGGGGGGGGTTGGACTTCAGAGCTGAGGCCAGAGAATCACAGCTTATCTCTGACAAACTGCAGCTCATCAATCTGAATAACGAATAAATGATGTAAGTTTAGAAGACAATGTTCCTGCTTGAAATCATTCAGTGTTTAATAATGTGTTCAGAGCTGGAGAAGGTTTAGAACGTAGAAGTTTATAAAATGTAAACTCCAAACACCTGAAGCCAACAGGATGCAGGTTAAAAACTGTAAAATACAAAGAGTGAAACAGAGCTCTCATTAATATTAATGACAACGTGCTGCTACTTCAATAAAGACGTAGTGACTTCACCTCTTAAACTCTGACAGCTCCACCAGTGGATCCATCTATACAAACTCATGTTGAGCAGCCAAACACTAATAAAAACCACAGAAACTGATTCAAGATTCAACTCAACATCTCAAAGTTTATAAAGATGTCAAATATGTCAGGATGGATTTTGGGGAAATGTGAACAAAAGATATTTAAGATAAGACATCTATAATATATATTTTAGGAATAGTCGAGTCATAAAATCAAAGCATCTTCAGTTTAAACTCTTCAGTCAGTATAAGCATCATATAGCTTCATATTTCTTTTAGAAAAATCAAATACTGAAAATATTTGTTATTGTCTGATAGCTGAAATACAGATTATTTATTTATTCTTTATATTTCTATATCTTTTTATAATTTATTTTAACATGATGGAAGTCAGGTGTTGTGATATATGAAGGTTTTAAATGTGTAGCTCAACATTGCTCTGCTACAGTCAATGGACTAAACCACTGAAGAAGAAAATGTCCTTTAGCATTAAGATACTCAGTGTGGATCAGTATAATATCAGCCTTATGTCTGCAGTTTAGTGTCACCACAACTTTCACATCATATTAATCTCAGTACACAAGTAAAACATGGAGTCTGACCTCAGAGTCTCCAGTCTACAGTGTGGACTCTCCAGAAAACCACACAGCAGCTTCACTCCTGAATCCTGCAGCTTGTTGTCTCTCAGATCCAGCTCTCTCAGATGGGGGGGGTTGGACTTCAGAGCTGAGGCCAGAGAATCACAGCTGATCTCTGACAAACTGCAGTTCCTCAATCTGAATAAAGAATAAATGATGTAAGTTTAGAAGACAACGTTCCTGCTTGAAATCATTCAATGTTTAATAATGTGTTCAGAGCTGAAGAAGGTTTAGAACGTAGAAGTTTATAAAATGTAAACTCCAAACACCTGAAGCCAACAGGATGCAGGTTAAAAACTGTAAAATACAAAGAGTGAAACAGAGCTCTCATTAATATTAATGACAACGTGCTGCTACTTCAATAAAGACGTAGTGACTTCACCTCTTAAACTCTGACAGCTCCACCAGTGGATCCATCTATACAAACTCATGTTGAGCAGCCAAACACTAATAAAAACCACAGAAACTGATTCAAGATTCAACTCAACATCTCAAAGTTTATAAAGATGTCAAATATGTCAGGATGGATTTTGGGGAAATGTGAACAAAAGATATTTAAGATAAGACATCTATAATATATATTTTAGGAATAGTGGAGTCATAAAATCAAAGCATCTTCAGTTTAAACTCTTCAGTCAGTATAAGCATCATATAGCTTCATATTTCTTTTAGAAAAATCAAGTACTGAAAATATTTCTTATTGTCTGATAGCTGAAATAGAGATTATTTATTTATTCTTTATATTTATATATCTTTTTATAATTTATTTTAACATGATGAAAGTCAGGTGTTGTGATATATGAAGGTTTTAAATGTGTAGCTCAACATTGCTCTGCTACAGTCAATGGACTAAACCACTGAAGAAGAAAATGTCCTTTAGCATTAAGATACTCAGTGTGGATCAGTATAATATCAACCTTATGTCTGCAGTTTAGTGTCACCACAACTTTCACATCATATTCATCTCAGTACACAAGTAAAACATGGAGTCTGACCTCAGAGTCTCCAGTCTACAGTGTGGACTCTCCAGAAAACCACACAGCAGCTTCACTCCTGAATCCTGCAGGCTCTTGTCTCTCAGATCCAGCTCTCTCAGATGGGGGGGGTTGGACTTCAGAGCTGAGGCCAGAGAATCACAGCTGATCTCTGACAACCTGCAGCCCCTCAATCTGAATAAAGAATAAATGATGAAGATAAAAATCACTTTATAATCCAATCAGATGTGTTCATGTTTTAAATGTGTAGCTCAACATTACTATGTCCTAATCAATGATCTTTTCCCTAAAATGAGTAGAGTGACTTTGTCATTGTGTTATTGTGGATCATCATAATGTCAGCCTTCTACAGACATCATCCAGATGTCACCACAACATTCATACACCTATTCATGTTCACACACATCAATAACATGCTGCTGATCTCTCTAAAATCATATTCCATACTTCTCCAAACTGCGTAGGAACCCTGAATATTAGTTCAGAGGATCTTCATGTATCCAGATGTGACCATTTACCAACAATGATAAACATTCATTTACTTTAACAACTAACAGAGGACATTTTCTACAATTTCTTTAACAAACACAAGTCTTTAGTGACTGCAGACTGAATTTAGTTCAAGAAACATGAAAATATGAAGAAAAGGACATTAACAACTTTATGGATGTAAGTTATGTTTGACCATAAATCAGGTTCAATTGTTAATTAAAGATATAAGATCTCTAATAGTAACAGAGAGTCAGTGAACTGACCTCAGAGTCTCCAGTCTACAGTGTGGACTCTCCAGAAAACCACACAGCAGCTTCACTCCTGAATCCTGCAGCTCGTTGTCACTCAGATCCAGCTCTCTCAGATGGGGGGGGTTGGACTTCAGAGCTGAGGCCAGAGAATCACAGCTGATCTCTGACAAACTGCAGCTCCTCAATCTGAATAAAGAATAAATGATGTAAGTTTAGAAGACAACGTTCCTGCTTGAAATCATTCAGTGTTTAATAATGTGTTCAGAGCTGAAGAAGGTTTAGAACGTAGAAGTTTATCAAATGTAAACTCCAAACACCTGAAGCCAACAGGATGCAGGTTAAAAACTGTAAAATACAAAGAGTGAAACAGAGCTCTCATTAATATTAATGACAACGTGCTGCTACTTCAATAAAGACGTAGTGACTTCACCTCTTAAATTGACAGCTCCACCAGTGGATCCATCTATACAAACTCATGTTGAGCAGCCAAACACTAATAAAAACCACAGAAACTGATTCAAGATTCAACTCAACATCTCAACGTTTATAAAGATGTCAAATATGTCAGGATGGATTTTGGGGAAATGTGAACAAAAGATATTTAAGATAAGACATCTATAATATATATTTTAGGAATAGTGGAGTCATAAAATCAAAGCATCTTCAGTTTAAACTCTTCAGTCAGTATAAGCATCATATAGCTTCATATTTCTTTTAGAAAAATCAAATACTGAAAATATTTATTATTGTCTGATAGCTGAAATAGAGATAATTTATTTATTCTTTATATTTATATATCTTTTTATAATTTATTTTAACATGATGAAAGTCAGGTGTTGTGATATATGAAGGTTTTAAATGTGTAGCTCAACATTGCTCTGCTACAGTCAATGGACTAAACCACTGAAGAAGAAAATGTCCTTTAGCATTAAGATACTCAGTGTGGATCAGTATAATATCAGCCTTATGTCTGCAGTTTAGTGTCACCACAACTTTCACATCATATTCATCTCAGTACACAAGTAAAACATGGAGTCTGACCTCAGAGTCTCCAGTCTACAGTGTGGACTCTCCAGAAAACCACACAGCAGCTTCACTCCTGAATCCTGCAGGCTCTTGTCTCTCAGATCCAGCTCTCTCAGATGGGGGGGGTTGGACTTCAGAGCTGAGGCCAGAGAATCACAGCTGATCTTTGACAACCTGCAGCTCCTCAATCTGAATAAAGAATAAATGATGAAGATAAAAATCACTTTATAATCCAATCAGATGTGTTCATGTTTTAAATGTGTAGCTCAACATTACTATGTCCTAATCAATGATCTTTTCCCTAAAATGAGTAGAGTGACTTTGTCATTGTGTTTTTGTGGATCATCATAATGTCAGCCTTCTACAGACATCATCCAGATGTCACCACAACATTCATACACATATTCATGTCTGTTGTTCAAGTGTGTCTGTAAACAACAGCCACATGTCATATGTACATTAAAAGAGTTATTGGTGTCAGTAATCATTCCTCCTGTGAAGTGGTCCCTTCATAACACAACTACACTGTAAGAAATGACTTCATAAGTTCAACTGAAACTAATATGAAGATTCAGCAGTCTGAGTCAGACAAACCAAAGTTACAGACTGTTTAGTACCAACTTCCCTCTTTGAGTTACTATTCCTCCTGCAGCTCAACAAGGAAACTGTCAAACACAACATACTGACTGGATACTTACTAAGGCTGGGCAATATATCCATATTATATCCATATATCGTGATATGAGAGTAGATATCGTCTTAGATTTTGGATATCTTAATATCTAGGGTTGTCAAAGTTAATGCCTTAATAATGCGTTAACGCAAAATCGTTTTAACACCAGTATTTTCTTTAAAGCATTAACGCAATCAATCTTCTGGAGGTTGTAGAGGCTCAGTTTTAAAGCGAGAGTGAAGATACTGGTATCATAGTAAACTAGAAAAACCTGATGAATCCATCGGTACCAACCAGGTCAGACTAGCTCGTCATGAAGGAGGTTAAATAACGCTCCAAACTTACGCTAAATGTTGGAGAGGAAAAACTGTCATGTCCATTTCCAAAGGGCTCCCTTGACCTCTGACCTCCAGATCAGTGAATGTAAATGGGTTCTATGGGTACCCACGAGTCTCCCCTTTACAGACATGCCCACTTTATGATAATCACATGCAGTTTGGGGCAAGTCATAGTGAAGTCAGCACACTGACACACTGACAGCTGTTGTTGCCTGTTGGGCTGCAGTTTGCCATGTTATGATCTGAGCATATTGTTTTATGCTAAATGCAGAACCTGTGAGGGTTTCTGGACAATATCTGTGATTGTTTTGTGTTGTTAACTGATTTACAATAATAAATATATACATACATTTACATAAAGCAGCATATTTGCCCACTCCAATGTTGATAAGAGGATTAAATACTTGACTAATCTCCCTTTAAGATTCATTTAGAACAGATAAAAAATGTGTGAATAATTTGTGATTAATTGTGATTAACTACGGACAATCATGCGATTAATCGTGATTAAATATTTTAATCCATTGACAGCCCTAGTAATATCGTGATATGGCATATGTGTTGTCTTTTCCTGGTTTTAAAGGCTGTATTACAGTAAAGTGATGTCATTTTCTCAACTTACCAGACTGTTCTAGCTGTTCTATTATTGGTCATTTACACAAAAAAATATAATGATATTTGATTTTGTCCAAGTCACCCAGCCCTAATACGTCTAACTCAGACTGCTGAAGCCTCCGATTAGTTTTAGATCAACTTTACAGGTCATTTTTTAGATTTAGTCCTCATCTCGTAACACTCGGGGATTATACGGGGATTGAAAAAAATATGGCCCTTCAAAGATGTTTCTGATGCAGAATATTTATTACGTCTGGAAGTCAGTGGGTTTTTAGTAAGATGCCTGAAATATGGTCTGTGGTTAAAGGTCCAGTGTGTAGGATCTGGAGGTATCTAGCGGTGACGTGAGGAGATTACAACCAACTGAAGCCTCTCCTGTGTACCAAGCGTGTTGGAGAGCTACATGAACGTCTCTCTCTAGAGCCATCTGGAGCAGAGCCAGTGTGGAGAGAGTGTTTGTACAAACTACAGAAGCTACAGTCAGTGAACTCACATCAGAGACTCCAGTCTACAGTTTGGACTCTCCAGTCCAGCAGACAGCAGCTTCACTCCTGAATCCTGCAGGTCTCTGTTTTCACTCAGGTCCAGCTCTCTCAGATGGGAGGGGTTGGACTTCAGAGCTGAGGCCACAACTTCACAGTGAGTATCTGAGAGTTCACAGCCATAAAGTCTGTCATGACACAAAAATGACAAAATATGTTATTATGAAAGAGGACAATTTATATTTACTTCATGCATTTGATGACTTAACAGTTTGATATAAACTTCTTTGATTAACATTTGCTCCTCACATCAGTGGTTCAGCTAATCTCATCTCACTGTTTGACATGAAACAATAATTCTCATCACTCTCTCTCAAACCTGCAGACTTTTAATCTTTGTTTTTCTTTAATCTTGCAGATGAAGAGAGAGAACATGTAGTTATATTGAGGTTTCCATAATGTCCAGTCTGTCAGTGTGATCTGATCCCAGGTCTGTCTCCACAAAGTTAGCATGAGGCCTTCTTTATTAGGAAAGCATTTTTAAAACTCAGTGAATAAGTAATAATAATACAGTTGATAAAGTTGACCTCTCTTTGCTGCTACCTGCTGCTGTCATGTTCACGTCCATAAACTGGAAAATTCACTGACTGCTGCCAAACGGTAGAGAAATTAAACAAACCTTGTAATAATATTAGACCTGTGTATAATTAAACATTCATATAATTAGATATTTTGATGACTGCATGGCGTTTTGTCATTAACACTCTTTTCTGAGCATCGAACGTATTCAGCTCACAAACACAATTAAAGAACCAATCAGGTTGCATTATTTTCAACATAATATCATCAGAAAGATGTTATCAGTGTATCAGCATTAAAAACATAACATTGATCTTTGGTGTGTATAAGATCTGTTAAAACCATTCTGCTGTTATATATTCATCAGACGGCTGTTATTGGTGGAAGCTGTGTATTTCCTGTTACTACTCTTCTCTACAGCAACAAGAGAGAGAAACACCTGAGTTTCCTTCTGTGAGTAACAGAATAAAAGGAAAGACTTAAAAACAAGATGATGGAACACAACTTGAATTCGTTAGTAATAAAATGCACCATCGCTGGATTCAACACACTCAAGAGTTTTACAACGACAAGCTTTGTCTCGTATGACCAGTAGTTTACGGTGGCTGATGCTAGAGTTGGGTCGATTTTCGGTTTTGCCGGTCCGGTCCGGTCCGGTCCGGTCCGGTCCGGTCCGGTGTACGAGCTTAAACCGGTTTGATTTTATGCTAACCGGCGGAACCGACATTTGTCATTATGACACGTTCTGGTAAATTAAAAAGTATCTGACATCAACAACCTGTGCCGACAGAGTCACAGAGCTAAATCCAGCCTGTATTGCATTACTAATAAGCAATATGACAACGTGATTAACGTAATATTATGATATTATGTTCATGTGTTTTTTGGGGTGACGAGACGAGACACGGCAGAACTGGTCTCAAAGAAAACTAAAACTGCAGCAACATGGTAACAGTTTGGATTTGAAGCCAACGAAAGAGATGCGCCCAAAAACACACGAGGTAACATGTAATATAATGTAAGGCCCAAAGCAAACCCCAGCACCAGGGTTCTGATCCCAGGACCGCCCCGACTCCCCGTCGGATCAGCACACGTTCTGTTGCTGCCGTTACACCGGTTAGACCCAGCACTCGATCAGACAGCTGATCTTTTGTTTTTTTTATTTGTTTTACCAGGTTCACATGTCGTCTCCATCACACCAAAAGATAAATAAGAAAAAACTGTAAAATGTAACAATTATTAGAAATAAATAGAAAAAGTGTTCATTAACTTGACAGCTAGAAACACAAACTACTGAAACATTTTTAACTCAACATTTGAAACAGCTCAAGAACATATGTGACAAAATAAAACTGACATATTTATGTAATAAACACGTCGAACAGTTATAAGAATATTATATTTTAAGAATAATTTATAGTAGAGGTCGACCGATATGGGTTTTTTATGGCCGATGCCGATGCCGATTTTTTACAGAATCAGGACAGCCGATGGCCGATATATGATGCCGATTTTTTTTTGCCGATATGTTTGGCTGATTTTCTTTTTTTCCTCAATCTGATCAAATATAACAGCTTAATAATAACAAATAATACACAAAATGTCTTAACTTAAGTAGACATTTATTGAACAACACTTATGGTCTGTCTCTCCAATCTGCTCTTTGTGTCTGCACTGCAGTGCATATTTTATTTTGTACATGATGGTTAATAGTAGTAATAGTACAGGGCTCAAAACCTTTTAAGCACCTTTCCAAAACTGTCCTAAAGCATGTTTTTTATTTATGTTTGTTGACAGACACTGTTACAAGCTATATGGCCACAATCTAAGTGATCAAAACATAATAATAACTTTGTTCACTCGTATTACAGCCTGCTGCTCATATCTGCTGCGGATTACACACAGGCCAGTGACGTCATAGAGGCTCTGAAGGACCCATAGACCGTAGAGACGTTTCATGAGGAAGTGAACTTTCTGCTAAATGTTTCGACAAATTGCTCGTGTTTCCGCGCTCACACGCAAACTTGCACTTATGACAAGCATTGTCAGCATCAACTCCAGTAAAGTGTAATCACGCTTTATAAGTTTAGGTTCTCCGCCATAGTTACTAAGAGCAGAAGCTCTCTGTGTGTGTGTGTGTGTCTGCGCTGCAGCAGCGTGGATGTGAGAGCTGCTCCGCCCCGCACACAGCTGACGTCACCGACGGAGAGAAATTCTCCGTTACCAAAAACAGAATTGATAACGTCGGAGCATTTCATATCTAACCAATTAAATATATAGGGCTTTGAAAGAGAAGAATTAAAGCCTACCGGTTCCTCCCGGCAGAATGGCAATTTGATTGACACACAAGGGGCGGAGTCACACGTGTTCCACAGCAACAACAACACTGGCTGCCCGTAGATGTGCCTGCTTGATAATCGGCTTAATATGCTCAGGCATCGGCCGATGCCGATTATGAAAAAATGTCAAATAATCGGCCCGATTAATCGGCCGACCGATAAATCGGTCGACCTCTAATTTATAGTGTGTATATTTGAAGAACTAAACTACTAATCTACACTGATCTATAAAGTTAATCACATCTGGACTTACAGAGCTTTTCTGCAGTTCCTCACAGCTGGAATCAGTCTCAGTCGTCCCTTTGGTGTTGTCTTGTACTTGTTCAGGTTCAACTCATCCAGAACCTCCTCTGACATCTGCAGCATGTAGGCCAGAGCTGAGCACTGGATCACAGAGAGTTCCTTCCATGATCTGTTCTCTGACTTCAGGAACTCTTGGATCTCCTGATGTACCGAGTGGTCGTTCATCTCCGTCAGACAGTGGAAGATGTTGATGCTTCTGTCAGGAGAGGTTTTAGTATCATAACTGTTCATCCACTTCAGGTTGTTGATGATTCTCTTGATGCTTCCTGAACTGCTCTTTGTCTGACCCAGCAGAACTCCTAAGAGCCTCTGGTTGGACTCCAGAGAGAGGCCATGAAGGAAGCGAACAAACAGGTCCAGGTGGCCACTTTTACTTTCAAGGGATTTCTCCATGGCTCTCTTCAGGAAGACATCCAAAGATGAGTAATTGTCATTGTTGCTGTCACCACCCTCCTCATCATCATCCATCTCCTCATCATCATCCGTCTCCTCATCATCATCCGTCTCCTCATCATCATCCGTCTCCTCATAATCGTTGTAATCATCTTCATCCAGGGTTGAATGAACATATTCTTCTCCCAGGAAGTCCTTCAGTACCTCTGTGTTGTTGTCTGTGTAACAGTGGATCATGTAGACTGCAGCCAGAAACTCCTGAATGCTCAGGTGAACAAAGCAGTAGACTGTTTTCTGGAAGATCACACACTCTCTTTTGAAGATCTCTGTACAAACTCCTGAGTACACCGAGGCCTCTGTGACATCAAGACCACACCGCTCCAGGTCTTCTTGGTAGAACATGATGTTTCCTTTCTCCAGCTGTTCAAACGCCAGCCTCCCCAGCTTCAGAAGAACTTCCCTGTCAGCCTCCGTCAGCTCCTGTGGACTCGTCTCATGTTCCTCACCATACTTCTGCTTCTTCCTCTTTGTCTGAACCAACAGGAAGTGTGAGTACATGTCAGTCAGGGTCTTGGGCAGCTCTCCTCTCTGGTCTGTAGTCAACATGTGGTCCAGAACTGTAGCAGTGATCCAGCAGAAGACTGGGATTAGACACATGATGTGGAGGCTCCTGGATGTCTTGATGTGTGAGATGATTCTGCTGGACAGCTCTTCATCACTGACTCTCCTCCTGAAGTACTCCTCCTTCTGGGCGTCAGTGAAGCCTCGTACTTCTGTTACCCTGTCAACACATGCAGGAGGGATCTGATTGGCTGCTGCAGGTCGGGAAGTTATCCAGACGAGAGCTGAGGGAAGCAGATTCCCCTGGATGAGGTTTGTTAACAGCACGTTGACTGATGACTTCTGGGTGACATCAGACACAACCTCATTGTTCTTGAAATCCAGTGAAAGTCTGCTTTCATCCAGGCCGTCAAAGATGAACAGAACTTTACAGACAGCGAGCTTCTCTGCTGTGACCTTCTGTAATGTTGGATGGAAAACATGGAGCAGCATGAGAAGACTGTACTGCTCATCTCTGATCAAGTTCAGCTCCCTGAACGAAAGCAGAGCCACCAGACTGACATCTTGGTTTTCCAAGCCCTCTGCCCAGTCCAGAGTGAACTTCTGCACTGAGAAAGTTTTTCCAACGCCAGCGACGCCGTTCGTCAGAACGACTCTGATGTGTCCCTGTTGGTCAGGTAAGGCTTTAAAGATGTCGTGGCACTTGATTGGAGCGTCATGGAGGGTCTTCTTCTTGGAAGCTGTCTCAATCTGCCTCACCTCATGTTGGGTATTAACCTCTTCACTCTGTCCCTCTGTGATGTAGAGCTCAGTGTAGATCCTGTTGAGGAGGGTTCCACTTCCTGTTTCATCACTTCCTTCAGTCACACATTCACATCTCCTCCTCAGACTGATCTTATGTTCATCTACAACATCCTGCAGAACCCTATCTGCTGAAAGAGAGAGACAAGTTTGAGACAAAATAAAGAAACTTATTATTTTCATTGTCAATATGAAAATGAAGGAAAGCTACTAGCAGCCCCGGTGCTGCGTGTAGTGATGCAGACATGCAGCCACGTTCCCAGTAAAAGTCTCCACCGCACATTTAGTTTAGTTTAGCAGATTGTCCGCTGTGTGTCTGTCCGGCGTAACGATACTCTGTCTGCCCAGATTAACCATAGCGATTGTGTTTTTGTGCTACGTTAGAAGCTGTAGCTCTGCTGCTAGCTTCGTGCTCGCCGCTGCTCTGTCATTGCAGCGAAACTTTTGCAAGTGTTCGACAGACCGTATGTGTGTGGTGGCGGAAAGTGTGTGTTTGTCGGTAGTGTGAACGTTAGTGTAGCAGACAGTGTGTGCACAGTTTATTTGTCGGTGAATAAATGCTAGCAGGTCTAGACTGTACTCTATAATTTAGAGACCCAACAAGAACGTGAGCATGTATTGTTGTGTGACAATGGCAAGAACATAACTCCCCTTTCATCAGTGTGACTGTCTGTCTGTGATAGAACAGTGATGTTGTTCCTTTACAGAGATTAATAGTTCTCCATCTGCATCTATGCAGATAGAGAACAAATATCATTCTGATTGGTTGATGCAAAGACAGAGTGCTATTAAAAAAATATAAATGTATTCCTTTTGGGTTCAGATTTTCTGTGATACAGAGCAGAAATGTATGATGGAGAAGATCTTAAATGGTTGTCACAACCACAAGTCCTGTTTCCAGACATGAAGACATCAGCAGACAGATCTACAGTCTTACTTTGTACAGTTCTGGTCTCACTGGCTGTCTGAGGTCCAGGTCTTGTTCTGGATCTGGACAGCAGCTCCTCCACAGCAGCATGACTCCTCTTCCTCTTTCTGTGGAGACATTACTTTAGAACTAAAATCATTTGTTCATTGTTGTTGAAAAATATCAAGATTTGGTCGATAATGTCTAGAAGCTCAGATGGTCACAGGCAGGGTCTGAAATTAGCACCCGCCAACCGCCAAATGGTGGTAAATTGTTGGCAGTGGCGGGTGAAATCATCAGGACATCCGCCACTTTGGCAGGCAGGGAAAACTCTAGTGATGGGACTAGAGAACCGTAGTTGTCCGATTCTTTGGCATCTGATGCCTCCGTGACCATCGGTTCCTCTTATTGATGCTTACCGACAGTTACGCTATACAATGATGCATACGCACGCTGTATCATGTTTCAGGCACGCAGTTAGTGTTTACCGTGATGACGCTGCCACCTTGTGGTTTCCTGGTGTGTCCTCTCAATATGAGTGTACATGAGCAAGTTGCAGTTTTTTTTCCATCATGATATATAGCCTCCAGAATAATATCAATGTTAAAAATGTCCTATTTAATACAAACTCATCATTTTCTGCAGCTCCTTCACAGTAAAAGTCCTCCATTAGAGAGAGCTGATTCTGTCCTTTACTGATTCACAGTCACTTTGGGCAGCTTAGCTTGAGTTAGTTAGGTTTGAACTGAGGTTAGAAGTGGTCTAAATATTGAGGTAGACCAGCAGTCTAAGACACACATCATGTAACACTGGTGTCTTTGGTCTTCCTTTTTTTAATGTTGATATGTTTTCTGCCACTTTCTAATGTCAACTATCAAATGGAGGCATGAATTCAAATATTCTAAAAACACAAGTGGTACAAATCTACATTTGACCATTTCATGCACTTTGTTTCGTCAGCAGATAGTTTTACACTGAGATGTTTGAGATGTTTGTTCTTCACCTTCAGAAACAATATGTGGTTCAGAGAATCTAAGCTCAAAGGTCCACTTACAAAGCTTTCAACTGAAAGCTCTGGATCAATAGTAAGTGGACCTTTGAGCATATTTTTCTTTCAGCATATTTTACACATGTAGTGAAAGAACAAATTAAATCCATCAACACAAATAATCAAGGTGAGCAAATAGTTTCTACAAATGCTTTTTCACCACATGTTGCACAATTATGATGTGCGCTGATTCAAGATGAGACCCGGTAAGTCATAACAGCTGATTTTAGGAGGAGTCAAACCAACAACATATTTTGAGGACTAATATCAGAAAATTAATTACACATTTGAAGCTCATTCTTCCAGATTTTTGAATAGTCGCAGATCTTCTGACCATTTCACAGTTGTAAACATAAACATTCCAAATGTGTCCCCGTTTATTTCCTGTTGCAGTGGATCTGAATGACATCAGCTGACAGGAAGTAAACATGGACCCCAAGCTGTCTAGCAATGCAGTTCTGTATAACCGGCCTCTACAGCCACTTATATGGATATTTTCTTGAAGTGTAAATTGTGAAATGGAGGTTCTCAGGTGTTTTGTTACAGAAATACAATCAGTAGTTTGTGGCTATAAAACCCAGACTAAGATCCATCTTAGTTTGAAACAGTATCTGCACTAACAGTTCTGCATCAGGAATATAAATCTTTTAGCAGAACATTTAGTCTTCATCCTCAATGCATCATCATCCATCAGGTCAGCTTACAGTAAAAACAGTCTCTTACTTTGTGTCTGAGGGTTCAGGTTCATTACTGAAGTCTGGAGGTCTCCACATGGACCAATCACTCTTCATAGACAGACAGCTGGGTACTGGAGACTCTGCTCTCGGTCTGTACTGAACTCTGCAAACACCAAGATGATTTTATTCACAACACATGAATCCTTGATAAATTCTCTGGTGACAAAGACAAGTTTAAAATAAGGTATAAAGACATGATTTTCTCAAGGTACAGGGATGAAGTGGATGTTTGACAATCACCAGGTGTTTACAGGGGTCATTGTTTATTTATTTATTACTGTTTATTTATTTATTACTGTTTATTTATATATTACTGTTTATTTATTTATCTGGTTTGTTCAATATTAAGTAATGATTTGGTATTCTTGACTGATAATGAATTCATATTTTGATAAGGATAATTATTTCAGTAATTAATTTATATTTCTATATGACAGAGATGAAAGGTAATAATTATGGTTAAACAAGTTTAGGTAAAATAACTTGGATTATATGTTTAGCTCAATAAGGATGCTGGTTACTCATTAATGAATGAGTTATGGAGAAGGGGTGGGATTAAATAAGTTTGTACTTCTTCTCACTCCTTTTCGAATATGTAAACCAAGGCAAGTGTTTGACAATTTCTTTTGCTTATGATTTTCATTGTATGTGGATACTGCTTTTTTCTGGCAGTCCACTTGTTGTATGATGATTCTCTTTTTTTTTTTAATTGTTAGTATTGTTTTACATGTTCGAAATAAAATTTGAAATGAAATGAAATGAAATGAAAGACATTTCAGTAGCTCTAAATACACAAACTACTTCTACTGTCGGTAATTTGGTTTAAAAGATTGTATTGGTCCTCTTAGATTACAGCTTTTCTGGGTGACTGACAGCTGTTACAGATACGAAGAGGAAGAATGTACAAATTAATTCTCTTTGTGTCACGAAAAGTGTGTTAAACTTCAGTTAGTCAATACAGTTTAGTAGAAATTTAATATACAAACACACAATCAACAAAATCATGGCATTGGCATGGCATCATTTTGTTTTTTATATCATTCTGTATCTTCCCAGTGGTGTTCCTTATGTATTCAAATCTGAACTCTACATACGAATGTTTTAGCATCAAAATGCTGTTTTCCCTTCAAGCCCTTCTAAAAACTTTCTCCCACGTGACCTGACGTAGGTTTCTACATGATGATGATGCTACATGTACAGTATATATACATCCTTATAGTCAGTGTATTAATACAGTATATATACATCCTTATAGTCAGTGTATTAATACAGTAACTCAGATGATGCTGCTTCATGTACAGTATATATACATCCTTATAGTCAGTGTATTAATACAGTAACTTAGATGGTGATGCTGCTACATGTACAGTATATATACATCCTTATAGTCAGGGTATTAATACAGTATATATACATCCTTATAGTCAGTGTATTAATACAGTAACTTAGATGATGACGCTGCTACATGTACAGTATATATACATCCTTATAGTCAGTGTATTAATACAGTAACTTAGATGATGACGCTGCTACATGTACAGTATATATACATCCTTATAGTCAGTGTATTAATACACAAACTTAGATGATGATCAGTAGTTTGTGGCTATAAAAACCAAACTAAGATCAATCTTAGTTGAAACAGTATCTGCACTAATAGTTCTGCATCAGGAATATAAATCTTTTAGCAGAACATTTAGTCTTCATCCTCAATGCATCATCATCCATCAGGTCAGCTTACAGTAAAAACAGTCTCTTACTTTGACTCTGAGGGTCCAGGTTCATTACTGAAGAATGGAGGATCCGGTAAGGACCAGTCACTCTTCATAGACAGATAGCTGGGTACTGGAGACTCTGCTCTCGGTCTGTACTGAACTCTGCAAACACCAAGATGATTTTATTCACATCACATGAATCCTTGATAAATTCTCTGGTGACAAAGACATTTCAGTAGCTCTAAATACAGAAACTACTTCTACTGTCGGTAATTTGGTTTAAAAGATTGTATTAGTCCTCTTAGATTACAGCTTTTCTGGGTGACTGACAGCTGTTACAGATACGAAGAGGAAGAATGTACAAATTAATTCTCTTTGTGTCACGAAAAGTGTGTTAAACTTCAGTTAGTAAATACAGTTTAGTAGAAATTTAATATACAAACACACAATCAACAAAATCATGGCATTGGCATGGCATCATTTTGTTTTTATATCATTCTGTATCTTCCCAGTGGTGTTCTTTATGTATTCAAATCTGAACTCTACGTACGAATGTTTTAGCATCAAAATGCTGCTTTCCCTTCAAGCCCTTCTAAAAACTTTCTCCCAAGTGACCTGACGTAGGTTTCTACATGATGATGATGCTACATGTACAGTATATATACATCCTTATAGTCAGCGTATTAATACAGTATATATACATCCTTATAGTCAGTGTATTAATACAATAACTTAGATGATAATGCTGCTACATGTACAGTATATATACATCCTTATAGTCAGCGTATTAATACAGTATATATACATCCTTATAGTCAGTGTATTAATACAGTAACTTAGATGATAATGCTGCTAAATGTACAGTATATATACATCCTTATAGTCAGTGTATTAATACAGTATATATACATCCTTATAGTCAGCGTATTAATACAGTATATATACATCCTTATAGTCAGTGTATTAATACAGTATATATACATCCTTATAGTCAGCGTATTAATACAGTATATATACATCCTTATAGTCAGTGTATTAATACAGTATATATACATCCTTATAGTCAGCGTATTAATACAGTATATATACATCCTTATAGTCAGTGTATTAATACAGTAACTTAGATGATGATACTGCTACATGTACAGTATATATACATCTTTATAGTCAGTGTATTAATACAGTAACTTAGATGATGATACTGCTACATGTACAGTATATATATACATTCTCATAGTCAGTGTATTAATACAGTATATATACATCCTTATAGTCAGTGTATTAATACAGTAACTTAGATGATGCTGCTGCTACATGTACAGTTTATATACATCCTTATAGTCAGTGTTTTAATACAGTAACTTAGATGATGACGCTGCTACATGTACAGTATATATACATCCTTATAGTCAGGTTATTAATACATTAACTTAGATGATGATAGCGCTACATGTACAGTATATATACATCCTTATAGTCAGGGTATTAATACATTAACTTAGATGATGATAGCGCTACATGTACAGTATATATACATCCTTATAGTCAGGGTATTAATACATTAACTTAGATGATGATAGCGCTACATGTACAGTATATATACATCCTTATAGTCAGTGTATTAATACACAAACTTAGATGATGATCAGTAGTTTGTGGATATAAAACCCAAACTAAGATTCATCTTAGTTTGAAACAGTATCTGCACTAACAGTTCTGCATCAGGAATATAAATCTTTTAGCAGAACATTTAGTCTTCATCCTCAATGCATCATCATCCATCAGGTCAGCTTACAGTAAAAACAGTCTCTTACTTTGTGTCTGAGGGTTCAGGTTCATTACTGAAGTTTGGAGGATCCCACATGGACCAATCACTCTTCATAGACAGACAGCTGGGTACTGGAGACTCTGCTCTCGGTCTGTACTGAACTCTGCAAACACCAAGATGATTTTATTCACAACACATGAATCCTTGATAAATTCTCTGGTGACAAAGACATTTCAGTAGCTCTAAATACCGAAAACTACTTCTACTGTCAATAATTTGGTTTAAAAGATTGTATTAGTCCTCTTAGATTACAGATTTTCTGGGTGACTGACAGCTGTTACAGATACGAAGAGGAAGAATGTACAAATTAATTCTCTTTGTGTCACGAAAAGTGTGTTAAACTTCAGTTAGTAAATACAGTTTAGTAGAAATTTAATATACAAACACACAATCAACAAAATCATGGCATTGGCATGGCATCATTTTGTTTTTTATATCATTCTGTATCTTCCCAGTGGTGTTCCTTATGTATTCAAATCTGAACTCTACGTACGAATGTTTTAGCATCAAAATGCTGTTTTCCCTTCAAGCCCTTCTAAAAACTTTCTTCCACGTGACCTGACGTAGGTTTCTACATGATGATGATGCTACATGTACAGTATATATACATCCTTGTAGTCAGTGTATTAATACAGTATATATACATCCTTATAGTCAGTGTATTAATACAGTAGCTTAGATGATGATAGCGCTACATGTACAGTATATATACATCCTTATAGTCAGTGTATTAATACACAAACTTAGATGATGATCAGTAGTTTGTGGCTATAAAACCCAAACTAAGATCCATCTTAGTTTGAAACAGTATCTGCCCTAACAGTTCTGCATCAGGAATATAAATCTTTTAGCAGAACATTTAGTCTTCATCCTCAATGCATCATCATCCATCAGGTCAGCTTACAGTAAAAACAGTCTCTTACTTTGTGTCTGAGGGTTCAGGTTCATTACTGAAGTCTGGAGGTCTCCACATGGACCAATCACTCTTCATAGACAGACAGCTGGGTACTGGAGACTCTGCTCTCGGTCTGTACTGAACTCTGCAAACACCAAGATGATTTTATTCACAACACATGAATCCTTGATAAATTCTCTGGTGACAAAGACATTTCAGTAGCTCTAAATACACAAACTACTTCTACTGTCAATAATTTGGTTTAAAAGATTGTATTAGTCCTCTTAGATTACAGCTTTTCTGGGTGACTGACAGCTGTTACAGATACGAAGAGGAAGAATGTACAAATTAATTCTCTTTGTGTCAAGAAAAGTGTGTTAAACTTCAGTTAGTAAATACAGTTTAGTAGAAATTTAATATACAAACACACAATCAACAAAATCATGGCATTGGCATGGCATCATTTTGTTTTTTATATCATTCTGTATCTTCCCAGTGGTGTTCCTTATGTATTCAAATCTGAACTCTACATACGAATGTTTTAGCATCAAAATGCTGTTTTCCTTTCAAGCCCTTCTAAAAACTTTCTTCCACGTGACCTGACGTAGGTTTCTACATGATGATGATGCTACATGTACAGTATATATACATCCTTATAGTCAGCGTATTAATACAGTATATATACATCCTTATAGTCAGCGTATTAATACAGTATATATACATCCTTATAGTCAGCGTATTAATACAGTATATATACATCCTTATAGTCAGTGTATTAATACAATAACTTAGATGATAATGCTGCTACATGTACAGTATATATACATCCTTATAGTCAGCGTATTAATACAGTATATATACATCCTTATAGTCAGTGTATTAATACAATAACTTAGATGATAATGCCGCTACATGTACAGTATATATACATCCTTGTAGTCAGTGTATTAATACAGTATATATACATCCTTATAGTCAGTGTATTAATACACAAACTTAGATGATGATAGCGCTACATGTACAGTATATATACATCCTTATAGTCAGTGTATTAATACACAAACTTAGATGATGATCAGTAGTTTGTGGATATAAAACCCAAACTAAGATCCGTCTTAGTTTGAAACAGTATCTGCACTAACAGTTCTGCATCAGGAATATAAATCTTTTAGCAGAACATTTAGTCTTCATCCTCAATGCATCATCATCCATCAGGTCAGCTTACAGTAAAAACAGTCTCTTACTTTGTGTCTGAGGGTCCAGGTTCATTACTGAAGTTTGGAGGATCCGGTAAGGACCAATCACTCTTCATAGACAGACAGCTGGGTACTGGAGACTCTGCTCTCGGTCTGTACTGAACTCTGCAAACACCAAGATGATTTTATTCACAACACATGAATCCTTGATAAATTCTCTGGTGACAAAGACATTTCAGTAGCTCTAAATACACAAACTACTTCTACTGTCAATAATTTGGTTTAAAAGATTGTATTAGTCCTCTTAGATTACAGCTTTTCTGGGTGACTGACAGCTGTTACAGATACGAAGAGGAAGAATGTACAAATTAATTCTCTTTGTGTCAAGAAAAGTGTGTTAAACTTCAGTTAGTAAATACAGTTTAGTAGAAATTTAATATACAAACACACAATCAACAAAATCATGGCATTGGCATGGCATCATTTTGTTTTTTATATCATTCTGTATCTTCCCAGTGGTGTTCCTTATGTATTCACATCTGAACTCTACATACGAATGTTTTAGCATCAAAATGCTGTTTTCCCTTCAAGCCCTTCTAAAAACTTTCTCCCACGTGACCTGACGTAGGTTTCTACATGATGATGATGCTACATGTACAGTATATATACATCCTTATAGTCAGTGTATTAATACAGTATATATACATCCTTATAGTCAGTGTATTAATACAATAACTTAGATGATAATGCTGCTACATGTACAGTATATATACATCCTTATAGTCAGTGTATTAATACAGTAACTTAGATGATAATGCTGCTACATGTACAGTATATATACATCCTTGTAGTCAGTGTATTAATACAGTATATATACATCCTTATAGTCAGTGTATTAATACAGTAACTTAGATGATGATAGCGCTACATGTACAGTATATATACATCCTTATAGTCAGTATATTAATACACAAACTTAGATGATGATCAGTAGTTTGTGGCTATAAAACCCAAACTAAGATCCATCTTAGTTTGAAACAGTATCTGCCCTAACAGTTCTGCATCAGGAATATAAATCTTTTAGCAGAACATTTAGTCTTCATCCTCAATGCATCATCATCCATCAGGTCAGCTTACAGTAAAAACAGTCTCTTACTTTGTGTCTGAGGGTTCAGGTTCATTACTGAAGTCTGGAGGTCTCCACATGGACCAATCACTCTTCATAGACAGACAGCTGGGTACTGGAGACTCTGCTCTCGGTCTGTACTGAACTCTGCAAACACCAAGATGATTTTATTCACAACACATGAATCCTTGATTAATTCTCTGGTGACAAAGACATTTCAGTAGCTCTAAATACACAAACTACTTCTACTGTCAATAATTTGGTTTAAAAGATTGTATTAGTCCTCTTAGATTACAGCTTTTCTGGGTGACTGACAGCTTTTACAGATACGAAGAGGAAGAATGTACAAATTAATTCTCTTTGTGTCACGAAAAGTGTGTTAAACTTCAGTTAGTAAATACAGTTTAGTAGAAATTTAATATACAAACACACAATCAACAAAATCATGGCATTGGCATGGCATCATTTTGTTTTTATATCATTCTGTATCTTCCCAGTGGTGTTCCTTATGTATTCAAATCTGAACTCTACATACGAATGTTTTAGCATCAAAATGCTGTTTTCCCTTCAAGCCCTTCTAAAAACTTTCTCCCACGTGACCTGACATAGGTTTCTACATGATGATGATGCTACATGTACAGTATATATACATCCTTATAGTCAGTGTATTAATACAGTATATATACATCCTTATAGTCAGTGTATTAATACAGTATATATACATCCTTATAGTCAGTGTATTAATACAGTATATATACATCCTTATAGTCAGCGTATTAATACAGTATATATACATCCTTATAGTCAGTGTATTAATACAGTATATATACATCCTTATAGTCAGTGTATTAATACAGTATATACACACATCCTTATAGTCAGTCTATTAATACAGTAACTTAGATGATGATACTGATACATGTACAGTATATATATACATCCTTATAGTCAGTGTATTAATACAGTATATATACATCCTTATAGTCAGTGTATTAATACAGTATATACACACATCCTTATAGTCAGTGTATTAATACAGTAACTTAGATGATAATGCTGCTACATGTACAGTATATATACATCCTTGTAGTCAGTGTATTAATACAGTATATATACATCCTTATAGTCAGTGTATTAATACAGTATATATACATCCTTAGAGTCAGTGTATTAATACAGTATATATACATCCTATAGTCAGTGTATTAATACACAAACTTAGATCATGATGCTGCTACATGTACAGTATATATATATCCTTATAGTCAGTGTGTTAATACAGTAACTTAGATGATGATACTGCTACATGTACAGTATATATACATCCTTATAGTCAGTGTATTAATACAGTATATATACATCCTTATAGTCAGTGTATTAATACACAAACTTAGATGATGATGCTGCTACATGTACAGTATATATATATCCTTATAGTCAGTGTATTAATACAGTAACTTAGATGGTGGTCGGTGTGCTTCCAGTCAGGAGAAGCAGACAGGAGTACCAGCAGGAAGCTAAGCGATGTACTGCTGTGGACGCCACGTTAGTTCAGATCAGAAAGTCACACAATAACACAAACTAACTAACTGATGGATGCAACGGTACACCAGCAACTCCTGTGTTGTGAGAGGGAAAATTACTGTTTTTGTGAATAGAGTCTGGTGGCTCTGAAGACAGTGATATAACAGCTTCAGTTCCCCGTCAGAAAGGGCTGTCTGATGGCGAGGGAAAGCAGAGAAAATATTGTAAATATAGTGTACACCTAAACAAATATTTTTTTTTTTAGGTGGCTAAAATATGTTTTTCTGCTGCTTACGTCCACAGCTGCTTTACCTCACCGTCAAACAGCCCTTTTTGACGGGGAACTGAAGCTGTTAAATCGCTGTCTTCAAACCACCAGACTCCATTCACAAAAGCAGTAATTTTACTACCCAGAACACGGGAGTATATGTACAAACCCCACTTCAAAAAAGCTGTCATATCAGCTGATTTTAGGAGAAGTCAAACCATCACAGTATTTTGAAGACAAATGTGAGAAAATGAATTACACATTTGAAGCACATTCTTTCACATTTTGAATAGTTGTAAATCTTTACAGCTACTTCAACGTTCAGGCAGAAATATGAATATTTTCTTGAAGTGTAAATTGTGAAATGGAGGTTCTCAGGTGTTTTGTCACAGAAATACAATCAGTAGTTTGTGGCTATAAAACCCAAACTAAGATCCGTCTTAGTTTGAAACAGTATCTCCACTAATAGTTCTGCATCAGGAATATAAATCTTTTAGCAGAACATTTAGTCTTCATCCTCAATGCATCATCATCCATCAGGTCAGCTTACAGTAAAAACAGTCTCTTACTTTGTGTCTGAGGGTTCAGGTTTATTACTGAAGGATGGAGGATCCAGTAAGGACTGATCACTCTTCATAGACAGACAGCCAGAGACTAGAGGCTCTGCTCTGTCCTCCTCTTCCTCCACACAGTCAATCATCTTCAGATCTGAAGTCAGTCTGAGAGGTTAAACATTAACACTGACTGTGAACATGTAAAGGAAACAAGTTTGTACAAAAGTCACAGACTGAGAGAACAGGAAGTAACACACAACCTCTCTCTTATCACACACACACACACACACACACACACACACACACACACACGCACACACAAACACACACACACAGTATACAGAACAATAAAACCACCCAGCACTCCTCCTGGTTACTTTTCTTTAAATCTCTGCTTGTTTTCTTGGGTTACAGCAGGTTTAATGAGCATTATCCAGCCAGTCACGACTTTGTGTTCACAGATGAATCAAACTGTAGAGTTCATTCTAACATTTCTCTCCTCTACAGTTCACAGGAACAAAACTGACTCAGAGACTTGAACAGTAACATAACAAAATGTTGGATTAAAACTCACCCTGCTTCATTCTTCAGATGTCACTCCTCTGTGCCGTTTAATCAAAATGGAGTCTGAACTAACAGACTGAACTCTTTCACTTTCATGGTTCCCTCCTGGATCACATGATCAGTGTGACTCCTCCCCTCTCCATTTACAGGAAATCACTTTCAGGGTTTTTTTTTTTTTTTTTTTTCTTCAGAACTTTATTTTCAACAATAGACAAGTACAAAAGTATAGGGAATACAATAAACAGTACAAAACAAACAAGACAACAAAAAAAAAAAAAAAAAAAAAAAAAAAAAAACCTTAATGCCAGAGGAGTTCAATGTCCATTCATTTCAAGTCTTTTCAGAGTTCAATAAAATGTACTTCCTTTAAAATATTGAGAGACTTTACAGGTTTTTGGTTTTTGACATTTTCCAGTAAGGTGCCGAACTGCTCGAGTTCAACAAGAAACCCACGACAGCAGGTTGTTTGGAGTCAGAACATTTCCATTTGTGGATGTGGAATTTACCAAGTATAATCAGAAGCTGAATTATAGAGGTAATATTGCTATCCATCCCATAAAACACAAAATATAACATCACATCAAATACATTAATCTGTACATTAGTACTCATTTTTCTATTTATGAAATTTTTGCATATCTGTCCAAAATAAAGTCGAACGATTACAGTGAAAAAACAAATGAAATATTGTCTCTCGATCTGAATCGCAGAAAACACATGTAGAGTCTATATTTATTTTAAATCTTTCTAATACTTCTTTAACAGGGTAAATTCTATGTAAAATCCTGAAGGATACTTCTTTCCCTTTATTATTGATACAATATTTGTTTAGAATACAACAAGCCTTTTTCCACTGTAAATCACCCATAACAGACCAATAGGAGGTGTAACACAGTTCATAACACCTCTAATGAGTCTGTTAGTGCATGGCTTATTCACAATGTTAATATCTCCAATAAAAACATGCTCAGAACTAATAATGTCAGTTTCTGTGAGATTACAATTCTTTAAATGTGTAAGAGAACCTGTGGGAACTGCATCAAAAATAAAAGCATATTCTTTGGGTGTGACTGGTATCTTAAATCTTTGAAGAAATTCTGAATATAACATCAACAATTGACCAACTAACAAAATTCCATTGTCAACCCATGAGCGATAAAACAGTGATTTATTTTTACACAAGATATCCTGATTATTTCAAATAAAATATTTATGAGGACTGAAATTGTGTTTGCATGCTAATTTCCAGGCTAAATATGCTTTCTTATGAAAGTTAGCTAGTTTAATTGGGATTCTGTCAAAAGAAAAACTGCATTTTAGCAAAAAATCAATGCCACCAATAGAATTAAATAAATAGGCAGGGAAAGCATTCCAGATACCTTCTTCTTCTTCTTCTCCTTCTTCTTCTTCCTTCTTCTTCGTCTTCGTGGACTCCAGGAGGACACTGTGGATGTTCTGCCCCCCTGAGGGCTGAAGCTGCTGTTACACCACAAACCACAACCTTCTTCTTCTTCTTCTTCTTTTTTTTTTTTTTAATACTTTATTTCAAAAGTTCAATACAATATATTCGCATGTTCAGATTTTTTCATTACAATTCTGCAAAAAATATTTTACAGTATAAAAATAATATAAAATAAATTATAGATTATACAACACATAAACTGTAAGGAAAGGAAAAGATGAATAAAAACAAATACAAAATAAAAAAACAAACAATTAAACAATTGTTTAAAAAACATTAAATGTTAAACATTAAACATTAAAATGTCTAAACAATTTAATAGTTTTAGTCAATTTAGAATTTTTGATCAAGATCAAATATGTTTTAAAATTTTTAAAAATAAAAAAGGAGGGTATTCTTTTATCATTTTATGTATAAAATATTTTTCTAGGATAATAATCAAATTAATTATGTAAATTCCACCTGCTGAAAAACTGGGATTGTTGACACAGAGTAATATCTCAATCTTTCTTAGTGTGATATCTTATTCTAAATGTTTTGAGAGATTCTTCTGTGAATTAAACCAAAAAGAATGAAAACAATCTACAAACACGTGTTCAATAGTTTCTCCTTCACAATTACAAAAAGTGCATCTATTGTTAACAGTTATTATAGGTATAATATTATCATTAACAGGGTAGTACCTGTGAACAATCTGAAATATATAAACTCCTTGATTTGATTTGGAATTATATATTTATGAGGTAACAGAAATATAGTGTTCCATTCTTTTCTATTTAAACCATTAATATATTTTATATATTATAAACAATTATAACCACCTATATTTACATATAGTAGTAATATGTCGAGATGATTTCTAATAAAAGCGTTACAGATACAGTAACTCCATTAATAGTGACGGGACGTTCACTGAAGGATAGTTCATCGAGACATATGCTTTGTGCTAAAGACACTATATTGTTCGGTATTGATCTGATAACCATATAAAACTGGTGACAAACCTCATAACTATATAATTCACCATTCAAGAGTTGGTTTACAGTATTTATGTTATCTATAAACCAATCATGCAAGTAGAGCGTGTTGTTTTTGTGTGAGATGCACGTGTTGTTCCAAAGGATACTATTGTGAGGAGAGTAATTGTGTTTAAAGAGAAGAGCCCAACATAATAAGACTTGTTGATGAAAGGTAGCTAGTATTACTGTGTCCTTACTCTGGACACAGTACTAGAAAATTAATGTGCTGAAAGTAACAGATGTACGTCTAATTTAAACAATCTATAATTGTAAAAGCACAACAAATAAAGATGAAGCACCCACACTTCACTGCTCATCTTTTATTTAGGCACATCAAGGGACCACTTCCATCTCTCCACAGTAGGCTAGTGCAACAATATAAGTGTTCAACCCCCCCCATCACCCACCACCAAGGACACCATGTTTCCCTCCTCAGCTTCACATACAGCACGGTGAAGCTGTAGGAGCAAAGAAACCAGCAAAGTGCTGACAGTAGAATCAAGTAGAATTCATTGAATAAATCAGCCAATGATTCAGTTCATTAGTCATTTAACATGTGGTCAGTCATCCAGGGAACAAAAGGCACAGATTGATACCACTGGGTTAGAGTTCTCACTGTATCAGTGACCTGAACAGGTGATATGATACAGGTTGATTTACAGCATGTTCTCAGTTGTTCTAGTATCACAGTCACAGGGAGCACCACCACCACCACCACCAACACCACCACGCATTCATGGGGAATTACATACATTTAGTTCATGTCAAGTCCTCACGATCTCTGACCAGAATAATGAAACGTCAGTTCAATCCCCATTTAGTACAAAGTAAACAGTCCACCCACTGGAAGAAGAGATGGTCAAAGGTCAGTCCTGATAGAGCAGGAAGCCAGAGAAGGTGCTGTACTTCCAGGTGCTGCCATAGATGGCACCGCGATGCAGCCGGAGCCACACCTGATCCCCTTGGAAGAGAGGCAGGATGGCGTGGTTGCTGGCCGTCTCGTGATCCGGGGCTCCGTCGTTGGCGTACGCAGACACCATCACTTCTTCGTTGCGCATGAGGTTAATGTAGAGGGGTACGTTGATGGCGAGCTTCAGGATGTGGAAGATGAAGACGTAGGTTCCGTTGGCGGGGCAGGTGAAGCGGCCGATGTGGGTGTCGTACATTTCCCCCAGGTTGCTGTGCAGCTGGTCGAACACGATGGGCTGGTCCAGGTTGCCCGGGGCGAAGTTGGCGGTGCGAGAGGCGTTGAAGGCCACTCGCAGTGGCTGGGAGAGCGGGTAGAGCTGCAGGGGAAGCAGGGCGTGATGGTGGCCGTCCACGGTGAGCACGGTAAACCTTCCCTCCCGGTCTGGAGTGCTCACCTGGGAAGTGAGAGGGACGTCTACGGTGACCGACAGGGAATCCCCGTGACCCGAGTCCGCGAGAGTAAACGTTCTCTCCCGGTCTGGGGTGGTGACCTGGGAAGCATCACTCCAGGCTGCTGCAGGGTCGAGACAGAAAGCCTGTTAAGAGCCAACAGGATGGACTCTGGTGCTCCACATGTCATCAAAGTCTGGTTGATTGGGACGGTTGGTTTTCTCCCTCGCTACACTTAGTCTGAGCAGATGTGAACAAAGTGTTCTCACTCAGCTGGTGACCAAAACGACCTCGACCCTTCAGAGGAAGTGGTCTCTGGAACGGGACTCTACCTCAATCTGAACCAACTACAGGGCATACTGAACACCGCAGGTCTGAGCCTCCTGGTGCACTTAGCAACGGCTGACTTCACAACCCAGGAAGCAGCTAGTCGGAGAATTAATGGAGATCTGATCTGGACTTGCAACCACGTATGCTGCCTTCTTGATATCTGAGCAGATAGGAGCCTCTTCCTCTGGTTGCTTTGTCACTGCAAGACACATCCAACCAGTGGTCGGAGCACACGTCCTCACGAGGCTTTTAGTGATGCTAGAACTCCTTTGTGTGAACAGAAACTGAGCCAAGCAACAAAATGACCGACTCATCCACTGAGAGTAAAACTATAGGTTTAGAAAATGGATGTCATGCTAAAGCCAGAGTGTATTACTACAAATCTCTCTTCCAATCTTTTTCAAACTGAAGACTGTGGTTTTTATATACATCGAGGTTCTGATGAATGGATGCTACTCTGCTACAGGTGATCCCTGAGGCTACTGCAACGAGCCACTGGATTCAATTTAAGGAACTTCAACAGTCTCATACTTCTAAATGCATCTTAATACTGCTCTATTAATACACCAACATTACTAATATTCTACCTCATTACTGCATGCAGATATTTGGGAAATACTACAGTACCCATGAGTCTCAAGGACGTTTCCATGGAGTTGATGGAGAGACGTGATTTCATTTGACTTCAAACTGGGTCGTGTTTATGAGATGGGAAGTCGTGTACACGATAAATGTGGAGTTCAAGTGGTTAAGTCATGAGAACACCGTTGCGAAGCAACGGCAATATTAACGTTACTGTCCGAGTCTAGAAGCCACATAGCAAGTGGGTAACATGATGCAGTAAATGTAAAGGCATAATGACAGAGGAAGAAGATGAGGCCGTTGGGATTATCAACATTTTCCTCAGACAGATTATAAAATTACCAAGAAAAACAATATGTACGACTAAAATTACAATATATTCACTTATTATGCACCGAAAAATTTACTTCTATGGGCTCCACCATTACTCACAACGCCAACAAACACGTCACAAGTCGTGAACTCTGAGCTTTCAGAAACTTTACACTTAACAAGGTCTTGAATACGACATGGGGCGCCCAACTCGTAAACACGGTAAACACCACCCCATCTGAAGGGACCATTAATTTGACTTCATCCCAATAAATCATATTTCCAGTCTCTCCTTTACCCAGAGGGACTTTCATGCTCATACACATGTTGCATTGGAGACATGAATGACATTTTTGTCCTCAGAAACACCAGCTGATGACATGCAAAGCACCGCTCCACTGTTCAGAAAGGTCAGATTTTGTCCTCCAGCTACCAGGGCTGGATATCGGAAGTTCATCAGAGTTTTTAGATACTCAACACCAAAGCATGTTCCATTTGTTATCCCCCTTAAGAAACCATCAGCAGTAATAAACTAGCAGACAGATTATGAGTGCTGATAAGAGTCATATAGTAATAGTAGTAGTACCACCGTCCTTTTGGGAGGCCCTTCCCTGACGGACAGAGGACTGTTTAAAGAGTTAGAACTTGTGTTCTTACCACTCGAGTTGTGCCTCCCTCCTCCTCCACGTCTGTAGCTGTGTTGATATCCAGAGTCCTGAGAAACAAACCCCACAGAGGAACTATAAAGCAGGTGTGGTATGGCAGGTCACATGACAACACTGGTCTCTACTGAACCTGAGACATTCAGCTCTAATGTTGAACCCCCCCGCCCAGTCCCAGAGCCAATAAGGCCACTACATAGTGAGTCACTTACTCTAGCAGCATAGAGGAGGGGGCCAGGGTCCCTTAGATGAGCCTGGGGGGTGTAGGATCCTCCTAAGGAGTAGAAATCAGTGGTGAGCTTCACAACTACCTCAGTCCGATTCATTCAAGCTTCTTTATCCAGGATGTGACCAGGTGACCCGGCACACCTGATCCTGAACAGATATCTAGCAGAAGGAGGAGGGAATGCAGCAGTGGTGAGAACCCAGAGGGTGGAGAAGGGAACCTGAGGATGGAGAAGGGAAGCTGAGGATGGAGAAGGGAACCTGAGGATGGAGAAGGGAAGCTGAGGGTGGCGAATGGAACCTGAGGATGGAGAAGGGAAGCTGAGGATGGAGAAGGGAAGCTGAGGATGGAGAAGGGAAGCTGAGGATGGAGAAGGGAAGCTGAGGATGGAGAAGGGAAGCTGAGGGTGGAGAAGGGAAGCTGAGGATGGAGAAGGGAAGCTGAGGGTGGAGAAGGGAACCTGAGAAGGGAACCTGAGGGTGGAGAAGGGAAGCTGAGGATGGAGAAGGGAAGCTGAGGATGGAGAAGGGAAGCTGAGGGTGGAGAAGGGAACCTGAGAAGGGAACCTGAGGGTGGAGAAGGGAAGCTGAGGATGGAGAAGGGAAGCTGAGGATGGAGAAGGGAACCTGAGGATGGAGAAGGAAGCTGAGGGTGGAGAAGGGAACCTGAGAAGGGAACCTGAGGGTGGAGAAGGGAAGCTGAGGATGGAGAAGGGAAGCTGAGGGTGGAGAAGGGAAGCTGAGGATGGAGAAGGGATCCTGAGGATGGAGAAGGGAACCTGAGGATGGAGAAGGGAAGCTGAGGGTGGAGAAGGGAAGCTGAGGATGGAGAAGGGAACCTGAGGATGGAGACCTTGGTGCCTTGGTGTAGTAGGACCGGCCGGGACTAACCACGTCTCCACCCGACGGGCCGGGGGACGGGATGATCCGTCCACCGAGACCCTCCTGGTACACTACAGAGATGAGGCAGCACCACATGGGGCTCAGACTGTTGGTTGGTAACCAGTCAGCCATGACGGCTGATGGTTCGTGTCCACCGGGGCGTTTTTTATCACGAGGGCACGCACCGCTTCCCATCATTGGACGCTTGATTGGCCGTCACTAGACACAACACACTCGGCTCCTGATTGGACGAACACTTTCCCTCCGTGGGCTGTCTGCTCTCAGCTTTCAAACCAGAAACAACATGGCGGCTCGTTTGGAAACTTTCTTTTCTTATTTCACGAAAATAGTTCACTGAGATGTGTTTCTGAAAACATTTGAGGAGAGAAATAATCCATGTTGATGAATCTGTCTTTATTTTAGATCGACAACGTTTACTTTAATAGATTCTCGGGAGTTTTGAGAGGCGGCGAATCGCGTCGGACGCCCGTGATTTGCATTAAGTAGACTAGACCTCAACTTTATGCAAATGAGGAACGCCCGTCGTGACGCTCCGTCTCTCGAATCGCGCCGCCACGCTACCAGAGGACGGAGCCTGTGGACACGTACCATGAGAATTTAGGAGCATTTCATTTGATCAACATACCCGGCTGTAGTTCATCGTCTGAGGGAGCGAACTCCGGTGGTGTCTGGGTACTGGCAGTGCTGAACCCGGGCTCATCGAAAAACACACAGTCCGGTTGGTAGTTCCGTTCCCCGTTCTGAGGTAAGGAGACGTTCACCTTGAAGACCTACAATGAGAAGAAGTGTGCTGTACATCAAAGAAGCCTGCAGACCGTGCACGGCCCTGTTCAAACTGCATGTAGACCTGGTGAAGGCCGACTGTAGGGCACATCTGGAATCAGAATACAGCTGGAGGGACCACTGGTTTGTTCTGGTGGGTTGAGGACAAAGAGCTATTTCCTCTCAGGTTTCTGAGGTTTGTCATGCTGTAACTGTAGTAAAACACTAACTAAGCAGCATCTGTATTTACACCAGCAGCATCTACATCACCACCATCTACATCTACATCCAACATCTACACTTCAGATCAGATCTCAGCTTCATCCATGTATTAGCAAAAGTTATTATTTTTCAGGTTATCCTTAGCCATTACAGCTTAAGGTGCGTTCCCAACCCCCCCACATCCAATCATCGTATGGTCTAACCATTAGACTCTAATGGATGGTCTAACGGATGGTCTAATGTATGGTCTAACCATTAGACTCTAACGGATGGTCTAATGTATGGTCTAACTATTAGACTCTAACGGATGGTCTAATCATTAGACTCTAACGGATGGTCTAACGGATGGTCTAATGTATGGTCTAACCATTAGACTCTAACGGATGGTCTAATCATTAGACTCTAACGGATGGTCTAATGGATGGTCCAACCATTAGACTCTAACGGATGGTCCAACGGATGGTCTAATGTATGGTCTAACCATTAGACTCTAACGGATGGTCTTATGTATGGTCTAATGATTGGTCTAACCATTAGACTCTAACGGATGGTCTATTGTATGGTCTAATGTATGGTCTAACCATTAGACTCTAACGGACGGTCTAACGGATGGTCTATTGTATGGTCTAATGTATGGTCTAACGTATGGTCTAACCATTAGACTCTAACGGACGGTCCAACGGATGGTCCAACGTATGGTCCAACGGATGGTCTAACGGATGGTCCAGCGGATGGTCTAACGGATGGTCCAGCGGATGGTCCAACGGATGGTCTAACGGATGGTCCAGCGGATGGTCTAACGGATGGTCCAGCGGATGGTCTAACGGATGGTCCAGCGGATGGTCCAACGGATGGTCCAACGGATGGTCTAATGTATGGTCTAACCATTAGACTCTAACGGATGGTCCAACGGATGGTCTAATGTATGGTCTAATGTATGGTCTAACCATTAGACTCTAACGGCTGGTCTTATGTATGGTCTAATGTATGGTCTAACCATTAGACTCTAACGGATGGTCTTACGGATGGTCTAATGTATGGTCTAACCATTAGACTCTAACGGACGGTCTAACGGATGGTCTATTGTATGGTCTAATGTATGGTTTAACGTATGGTCTAACCATTAGACTCTAACGGACGGTCCAACGGATGGTCCAACGGATGGTCCAATGGATGGTCTAACGGATGGTCCAGCGGATGGTCCAACGTATGGTCCAACGGATGGTCTAACGGATGGTCCAACGGATGGTCCAGCGGATGGTCCAACGGATGGTCTAACGGATGGTCTAACGGATGGTCCAGCGGATGGTCCAACGGATGGTCCAGCGGATGGTCCAACGGATGGTCTAACGGATGGTCCAACGGATGGTCTAACGGATGGTCCAACGGATGGTCCAGCGGATGGTCAAACGTATGGTCCAACGGATGGTCCAACGTATGGTCCAACGGATGGTCTAACGGATGGTCCAGCGGATGGTCCAACGGATGGTCCAACGGATGGTCTAGCGGATGGTCCAGCGGATGGTCCAACGGATGGTCTAACGGATGGTCCAGCGGATGGTCCAACGGATGGTCTAACGGATGATCCAGCGGATGGTCCAACGTATGGTCCAGCGGATGGTCCAACGGATGGTCCAACGGATGGTCCAACGGATGGTCTAACGGATGGTCCAACGGATGGTCTAATGGATGGTCCAGCGGATGGTCCAACGGATGGTCCAACGGATGGTCTAACGGATGGTCCAGCGGATGGTCCAACGGATGGTCCAGCGGATGGTCCAACGGATGGTCCAACGGATGGTCTAACGGATGGTCCAGCGGATGGTCCAACGGATGGTCCAGCGGATGGTCCAACGGATGGTCCAACGGATGGTCTAACGGATGGTCCAGCGGATGGTCCAACGGATGGTCTAACGGATGGTCCAGCGGATGGTCCAACGGATGGTCTAACGGATGGTCCAACGTATGGTCCAACGGATGGTCTAACGGATGGTCTAACGGATGATCCAGCTTATGGTCTAACGGATGGTCCAGCGGATGGTCCAACGGATGGTGTAACGGATGGTCCAGCGGATGGTCCAGCGGATGGTCCAACGTATGGTCTAACGGATGGTCCAGCGGATGGTCCAACGGATGGTCTAACGGATGGTCCAGCGGATGGTCCAACGGATGGTCCAACGGATGGTCTAACGGATGGTCCAGCGGATGGTCCAACGGATGGTCTAACGGATGGTCCAACGGATGGTCCAGCGGATGGTGAAACGTATGGTCTAACGAATCCAGATACCGACAGACTTACAGTATGAACATGTTTGGTAAGACTTACTGACTGGATGTTCTGAAACTGTGCAGACGTCAGAGTTCTCCTGGTAGGGGGTGTAGAGAAGGTTTGTCCCTGAGGGGGGGTGGAGGTGAATGATGCCACCCCATTACAGGGGGACTGCTTCCTTGACTCCGTTACTGGGGTCTGTGGAACTCCAAGAAAGGTTAGAAAGGTAGACTACACTTAGTACCGACTTGGAGCTGAGAAGGCTGATTTACAGGAGGACTGACCGAGGTGGTCGGCTCCCTGCAGTACAGCGGAGGTGAAGGAAACTTCTTTCTTTCAGCCAGCTGCAGCGGCTCCTGCACAGACAAGACACCTTCAACCACTCAGACATGCAGGCTACAAACACGCTGCGTCTTCTAGCCAACAAGCCACTTCTTACCTGACGTAGGTCCTCTGAGGAGAGCTGCAGGTCACAGATCTCCAGACACTGATCCACATTAGTCAGACTGGCTCTGGACTCCTTCAGCCTAGTAGGCACTCTGGTGGACTGAGGATGACGTGATGACAGGTCCACATCAAGTTAGATCACAACCAACTTATCACAGATATAGAAAAAATATGACCGCTTACATGCATCACTTTGGGCAGGACATCAGCTGGGCTGCTCAAGACGGAGTCATCTGGTTAGTTGGAGGCAAAAGACAAAAAAGAAAGATTCATCAAGAAATTACAGATCTAATTTTCATATGAATTATATCACTGGAGTGGTTTTGCGGTCCAGACCCAGTTAAACTGTTTACATTCAGTGCTTTTCACCAGAGTACAGAGGTCTGAACAGATGTGGTAACAGCTGTGTGAGGTTGGCCAGCGGTTCTTTGAACTAAATACTAAAATAGGTATGCTAATATACTCACTACACCTGCCAACAAACATTAGCATGTTGGCATTGTGATTATGTTCACCATGTTGTAGGGGAGGAACAGCTACTCACACACTGAAATTCTGGCGTGTGAGTTTTACCTGAAAGTTTTGGCAGAGCACCATTTGTTGTGTATCAGCTGCAGCATGCTAGGTGGTTCAGTCTGGTTCATCGAGCTCAATGGACTCGGTTGCACTCGCAAAATCAATCTGTGCAATTGTTACTATAAGCATTCAATGGATGCAATCAGCGCCTCAGCGAAACCTTTAGTCAGAATGTGTACTGTATCCTCAGACAAGAGATACAAACTAAACCTGTCTTTATAGTGGCACACAGGGAACCTTTAACTGGACCATTACAAGGTTTAAACATTAAAGATCCCAACTCAAGGACCCCTTACAGCTTTCAACCATGTGACATGGGGCCTGTACCATGAAGCATAGATTAGTGGTCATACCAGGCTTTCCAGCTCATAACCGAGGTGGATCACAATGGTAACCTACAGTATGCTGCACGGCTAACTTGTTCCGGAGCAGATTAACTTCAACAGCCGAACCAATGAGAGTCATTATTCCTACACAGGCTGGGGGACACATTACAACACTTCCATGACTAGTCTCACCCAGTTGCCTGTAATGCCAGTGAAAGAACTCTTTCACTGGGTGGAGGTATCACCATTATTCTGTAGGGCTGCGGTATCTGTTAGTCGACCTCCAGCCGTCTGAAGGCAGCAGGTGTTTGTTCCATCAGGTGTGTTGGAGGTGGACACACTGACATTGCTACCAACGCACCGAGCAGGGCACACCGGACTGTGATGTGGCTCATAAAGCAGCAACTAACACAGCTGCTCAAAGCTACTTAAAGCTCCAGAAGAAGCACCGAGTGGACCCGAGGTCCAGTTGTAAAAGCTTGTTGACTTGTTCCAGTTACCCAGAGGAGCTGGAGATCCAGACGGAGGTCTCGTCAGTCTGCGGTGGCCGTTAGTGGGGGACGTTTCACCATCCAGAAGAGAGTCCTGAAACCAGACAGGATCATGTTAAAATGTTGAACCATCTTCAGCTGACTAAACACTATACACTCTAATACCTAACCCTAACACTACAGTATACAGTATATACTCTAATACCTAACCCTAACCCTACAGTATACAGTATATACTCTAATACCTAACCCTAACCCTAACACTACAGTATACAGTATATACTCTAATACCTAACCCTAACACTACAGTATACAGTATATACTCTAATACCTAACCCTAACCCTAACACTACAGTATACAGTATATATACACTTTAATACCTAACCCTAACACTACAGTATATACTCTAATACCTAACCCTAACACTACAGTATACAGTATATATACTCTAATACTGAAACCACAGGTTCATCTTGTACTGGGTGGTTCAGAAGAAGCCAAACTCCACCTGCATAAAGGTGAAGGAGCCGTGGATCTTTGTGATGAGGTCCTCTAGGTGCTGCTTCCTCAGGACCGGGTCTTTGGGTAAGGCATACGGGGAGTTGAAAACCTCCACAGGCGTAACCATGACAACGGCCTGTTAGGAAGAGGACAGTTCACTCACAGATTCAGATGTACGGACATCTCTACGGTCAACAGTCGGTTTATAACTCACCGACTTGGCGTGCTGCTCTCTTTTGGCTCTCCTGTCTTTTCTCTGGGGACAAACAGCAGGTATTCATTACTGTGTGGACACCGTGGTTGGACAGTAACATCCTGTAGTCGTGTTTCTCTCTCCTCAGGAGTTCATCCTGGAGAATGACTGGACGGTATGACCTATAGTCCTTCATCTGCTGCTGTTAGAGCAGCTAGACAACAGTAGAATCAGCTTTATTCATTAGCAGAGGTTGTGAAACTAACAACTTGGGGATTTTTATTATTTATTCTTCTACTCATTTTTGTTGGTATTTATTTATTTATTTTTTCGTTGTGATTTATTATCACTATTTACTTTGTTTCTCTTTATTTTTATTTTATTTTATTTTTTTAGGTTTCTACATTTAGTTTTTATTTATTTGTATATTATTATTCCTATTCTATTCTTTTATTTCTATTTTCTAACTTTATCTCTCATTTTTATTTATTTATTTATTCTTTTTCAATTCCTTTTCCATACTTCTCTTCTCTTCTCTCCTAATATAAGTAAAAATAAACATGTTATTTTTCCTCCCTGTACATTTATGTATTCTCTGGGTCTATAGACGATAAATATTATTCATCCCTACTTAATAGAACAATGTTTGGACATCGAAGGGACGCCGAAGCTCACGGACTGTCTCCTAAGGACACTTCTGACCCTGTTGTGTCTTAAAACATGTGACTGTGCTGAACGACTGTTGAAAGGAAATAAAAAGAAGTTTCGAGTGTCTGCTTACAGCTCACCTGTCTGCAGATAGCTCACCTGTCTGCAGATAGCTCACCTGTCTGCTGATAGCTCACCTGTCTGCAGATAGCTCACCTGTCTGCAGACAGCTCACCTGTCTGCAGACAGCTCACCTGTCTGCAGATAGCTCACCTGTCTGCAGATAGCTCACCTGTCTGCAGATAGCTCACCTGTCTGCAGTCGGCGTGTTTCTTGGTGGCGACGGGGACTTTGGGGATAAACGTGGCGGCTCTTCGCCAGGGTTTGTGGACTGCAGCTCGGGGGGAGGCGGGTCCATCTGAGAGCTCCATATCCCAGCAGTAAGGAGGCTCCCGGTCCCTTGAGGTCTGGAAGTCCCCCTTCCATTTCTGAGTGGGGGGGCTCTCCGTATTAATCGGGTACAGTCTGCTGAAAAACTGCCATATCACCAACAGAGCATCAGTGGATGGTGGAGCACACTGACAGTCAAACCAACAGCACTGAAATACAGCTGAGAGCAGTCTTACCTCCTTAGAAACTTCCTTTGGTTTGGACTTCGATGAGGCTGACGGGAGCAAAAATAAATAATAAATTCAAATCTGTAATTCACCATCTTCAGACCAGTAACCGTATATATATGTAAATATATGTATGAGTAGTTTCAGTAGTACATTAGACTTCATACAAGCCAGGTTATTAAGGCCTAACCTGCTTCACCCACAGGTGTTTAGACACACCATCATCTTACCCCTTGGGCTGGTGGAGCTCAGTAAGACCTCTGGAGACCTGCTGGGTGGAGGTGGAGGTGGAGGTGGAGGACAGCTGAAGTAGCTGCAGTTCAACAGCCTGGTGAGCTCTACTTTCAGCAGCTTAACTGAAGAGAGAAGTCCGTTAAAGGAAAATTACACTTTTAAAACTGAAATCATAAGAGTTTTGATAGAGTGCACGTGACATGCAGTGAACGTGACATGCAGTGCACGTGACATGCAGTGCAACCTGCAGCGTTCCAAAGGTTGAATGATTTTTATCTAAGTCCACGAAAAAAAAAAAAGATATTCACAACTTCGACACTTTGCAAAACACATTTTGCTGTCCTGGTGTTCATGGTGCAATTTCATACGATGATAATAATATTAGACAGTAATATTTGAGATAAAACAGAAAATCTTAGGCAACATTAATAATAAACCACCATATACTCAGAAGTCTGTTGTTGCTCAACAGATAGAGAGCACAACCTGAGAACTGTCTCTACCCTATAACAGAAAAAAAACTGAAGTTACGCATCTTTTGGAAATTGAGACAAAATCACCTAATTTGCATATTATTATCTATGCTGGACCAGTCGGGTGTTTCCACTTTTAACTGCACCGAGTCAAAACAAGCCGCTGATTTGCGTTTCCAGTAACAGTTTTAGTGCACTGCACCGCGCCCGAGATGGACCATCTACGGAGTCGGGCCAAAGTGCGCCCGACCCGCCTCCAAGCGGGTTGCGGTGACGTCTGAACTTTAGTTTCTCTCCTGCGTCTGTTGGTTCTTCAAGATATCTGCTTTATTTTACAGTTTCTCTTCCAGTTGGAGGAGGCGTGTTAAGTTGATTTAAGCTGATGAAACATTCCCTGATTTCCATAATAAAAGCTTTTAAATAAAAATGACAAGAGGAGTATTACTACAGGGAGGAAGAGATCAAGCAGCAGTAATAATCATTGTGAGGAATATAGGATTTGAAGAGTTTTTATCCAGTGTTTTACAGCCGCTCTTCACTCTCTTCTGGGTCTCTGAGGTCGATGTGCTTTTATACTCACATGAGGATCCAGCGACCGGCTTGTCTTTCCCCTCCAGCAGGTCCAGGTAGGTCACAGCTGCTTTCTCCATCTGCTCCTCTAAACTACAACACAGAGGAGAGGAGGTGATGGAGGAGAGGTGATGGAGGAGCTACAGCTGCTTTCTCCATCTGCTCCTCTAAACTACAACACAGAGGAGGAGAGGTGATGGAGGAGCTACAGCTGCTTTCTCCATCTGTTCCTCTAAACTACAACACAGAGGAGAGGAGAGGTGATGGAGGAGCTACAGCTGCTTTCTCCATCTGCTCCTCTAAACTACAACACAGAGGAGAGGAGGTGATGGAGGAGAGGTGATGGAGGAGCTACAGCTGCTTTCTCCATCTGCTCCTCTAAACTACAACACAGAGGAGGAGAGGTGATGGAGGAGAGATGATGGAGGAGCTACAGCTGCTTTCTCCATCTGTTCCTCTAAACTACAACACAGAGGAGAGGAGAGGTGATGGAGGAGAGATGATGGAGGAGCTACAGCTGCTTTCTCCATCTGCTCCTCTAAACTACAACACAGAGGAGAGGAGAGGTGATGGAGGAGAGGTGATGGAGGAGAGGTGATGGAGGAGAGGTGATGGAGGAGCCTCACCTCAGCCTGGTATCCCTGCTGACTCCCAGCAGGACGGAGAGCTGACTCAGGCTGTTCAGCTGAGGAGCAGCGATGTGTTCGGCCAGCAGGTCTCTCCTGATGTTCTCCTGCTGCAGGCTGCGGAGGAGGTGCTGGACCTGCAGCACGGTGCTCAGACGTCTCCTCTCCGTCTCCACCTGCACCACCTGCTCCTTCTTCACCGCAGACTTCTGGGCCGTCAGCAGCTGCAGACGGAGGAACAATAGAGAGTTTCACACTACAACCAGTTGATGCAGCGTTTTCAGACTCCACTGTTAACTGCTGGATGTTTTAAAGACGACTAAAACCAGACAGTAGAACATGTTGGACCAGGACCAGAACGTATTAAAGACTACTGAAACCAGTTGTGTTAATGTTGGACCAGGACCAGAACTTATTAAAGACCTACATTCTGAGTCAGGACATCCAGGGTTTTGTGCAGCTCCTGAGCAAACGCCAGGTGATGCAGCACCTCCTCGTACTTTTCCACCGCCGCCTGGAAAACAAAGATAAACCCCTCAGAACACATCCTAAAAACAGACTCCAGATCAGATCATATCAGCTCCTAGATTGCACAACAGACTCCAGATCAGATCATAGCAGCTCTCACCATCTGATCCTGGTTCAGCTCCTCACCCCAGGTCAGCCTCTTCTGGTATTCTTCAAGTTTCAGCTGTGGGCACAAGAGACTACGTCACAACATCACCTCTCCATCCTAAACCAAGCTTCACCTCTCTCCATCTTAAACCCAGCTTCACCTCTTTCCATCATAAACCAAGCTTCACCTCTCTCCATCATAAACCAAGCTTCACCTCTCTCCATCCTAAACCCAGCTCCACCTCTCTCCATCCTAAACCCAGCTCCACCTCTCCATCCTAAACCCAGCTCCACCTCTCTCCATCCTAAACCCAGCTCCACCTCTCTCCATCCTAAACCCAGCTCCACCTCTCTCCATCCTAAACCCAGCTCCACCTCTCTCCAACCTAAACCCAGCTCCACCTCTCTCCATCCTAAACCCAGCTCCACCTCTCTCCATCCTAAACCCAGCTCCACCTCTCCAACCAAACCCAGCTCCACCTCTCTCCAACCTAAACCCAGCTCCACCTCTCTCCATCCTAAACCCAGCTCCACCTCTCTCCATCCTAAACCCAGCTCCACCTCTCTCCATCCTAAACCCAGCTCCACCTCTCTCCATCCTAAACCCAGCTTCACCTCTCTCCATCCTAAACCCAGCTCCACCTCTCTCCATCCTAAACCCAGCTCCACCTCTCTCCATCCTAAACCCAGCTCCACCTCTCCATCCTAAACCAGCTCCACCTCTCTCCATCCTAAACCCAGCTCCACCTCTCTCCATCATAAACCCAGCTCCACCTCTCTCCATCCTAAACCCAGCTCCACCTCTCTCCATCCTAAACCCAGCTCCACCTCTCTCCATCCTAAACCCAGCTCCACCTCTCTCCATCCTAAACCCAGCTCCACCTCTCTCCATCCTAAACCCAGCTCCACCTCTCTCCATCCTAAACCCAGCTCCACCTCTCTCCATCCTAAACCCAGCTCCACCTCTCTCCATCCTAAACCCAGCTCCACCCCTCTCCATCCTAAACCAAGCTCCACCTTCTCCATCCTAAACCCAGCTCCACCTCTCTCCATCCTAAACCCAGCTCCACCTCTCTCCATCCTAAACCCAGCTCACCTCTCTCCATCCTAAACCCAGCTCCACCTCTCTCCATCATAAACCCAGCTCCACCTCTCTCCATCCTAAACACAGCTCCACCTCTCTCATCCTAAACCCAGCTCCACCTCTCTCCATCCTAAACCCAGCTCCACCTCTCTCCATCCTAAACCCAGCTCCACCTCTCTCCATCCTAAACCCAGCTCCACCTCTCCAACCTAAACCCAGCTCCACCTCTCTCCATCCTAAACCCAGCTCCACCTCTCTCCATCCTAAACCCAGCTCCACCTCTCTCCATCCTAAACCCAGCTCCACCTCTCTCCATCCTAAACCCAGCTCCACCTCTCTCCATCCTAAACCCAGCTCCACCTCTCTCCATCCTAAACCCAGCTCCACCCTCTCCACTTACCCCCCATCCTAAACCCAGCTCCACCTCTCTCCATCCTAAACCCAGCTCCACCTCTCTCCATCCTAAACCCAGCTCCACCTCTCTCCATCCTAAACCCAGCTCCACCTCTCCAACCTAAACCCAGCTCCACCTCTCCAACCTAAACCCAGCTCCACCTGTCTCCATCCTAAACCCAGCTCCACCTCTCTCCAACCTAAACCCAGCTCCACCTCTCTCCATCCTAAACCCAGCTCCACCTCTCTCCATCCTAAACCCAGCTCCACCTCTCTCCATCCTAAACCCAGCTCCACCTCTCTCCATCCTAAACCCAGCTCCACCTGTCTCCATCCTAAACCCAGCTCCACCTCTCTCCATCCTAAACCCAGCTCCACCTCTCTCCATCCTAAACCCAGCTCCACCTCTCCAACCTAAACCCAGCTCCACCTGTCTCCATCCTAAACCCAGCTCCACCTCTCTCCAACCTAAACCCAGCGCCACCTCTCTCCATCCTAAACCCAGCTCCACCTGTCTCCATCCTAAACCCAGCTCCACCTCTCCATCCTAAACCCAGCTCCACCTCTCTCCATCCTAAACCCAGCTCCACCTCTCTCCATCCTAAACCCAGCTCCACCTCTCTCCATCCTAAACCCAGCTTCACCTCTATCCATCCTAAACCCAGATCCACCTCTCTCCATCCTAAACCCAGCTTCAACCTCTCCATCCTAAACCCAGCTCCACCTCTCTCCATCCTAAACCCAGCTTCACCCTTCTCCATCCTAAACCCAGCTCCAGCTCTCTCCATCCTAAACCCAGCTCCACCTCTCCTTCTAAACCCAGCTCCACCTCTCTCCATCCTAAACCCAGCTCCATCCCTCTCCATCCTAAACCCAGCTCCACCCCTCTCCATCCTAAACCCAGCTCCACCTGTCTCCATCCTAAACCCAGCGCCACCTGTCTCCATCCTAAACCCAGCGCCACCTGTCTCCATCCTAAACCCAGCTCCACCTGTCTCCATCCTAAACCCAGCGCCACCTGTCTCCATCCTAAACCCAGCTCCACCTCTCTCCATCCTAAACCCAGCTCCACCTCTCTCCATCCTAAACCCAGCTCCACCTCTCTCCATCCTAAACCCAGCTTCACCTCTCTCCAACCTAAACCCAGCTCCACCTCTCTCCATCCTAAACCCAGCTCCACCTCTCCAACCTAAACCCAGCTCCACCTCTCTCCAACCTAAACCCAGCTCCACCTCTCTCCATCCTAAACCCAGCTTCACCTCTCTCCATCCTAAACCCAGCTCCACCTCTCTCCATCCTAAACCAAGCTTCACCTCTCTCCATCCTAAACCCAGCTCCACCTGTCTCCATCCTAAACCCAGCTTCACCTCTCTCCATCCTAAACCCAGCTTCACCTCTCTCCATCATAAACCCAGCTCCACCTCTCTCCATCCTAAACCCGGCTCCACCTCTCTCCATCCTAAACCCAGCTCCACCTCTCTCCATCCTAAACCAAGCTTCACCTCTCTCCATCCTAAACCCAGCTCCACCTCTCTCCATCCTAAACCCGGCTCCACCTCTCTCCATCCTAAACCCAGCTCCACCTCTCTCCATCCTAAACCCAGCTCCACCTCTCTCCATCCTAAACCCAGCTCCACCTCTCTCCATCCTAAACCCAGCTCCACCTCTCTCCATCCTAAACCCAGCTCCACCTCTCTCCTACCTTCTTCTTCTCCAGGTTTCTGACTTTGTGTTGGAGGCAGATGAGTCCGTCCTCTATGTAGGTGTCATATCCGTGGTAGGAGATGGAGGTGAAAGTGGAGGTGGAGGTGGAGGTGGAGGCCTCCAGGCCGAGCTTCAGGGCGTTCAGCCCCCCGGGGGAGCCCCCCTCCGGGCCGAGCTTCAGGGCGTTCAGCCCCCCGGGGGAGCCCCCCTCCAGGCCGAGCTTCAGGGCGTTCAGCCCCCCGGGGGAGCCCCCCTCCAGGCTGAGCTTCAGGGCGTTCAGCCCCCCGGGGGAGCCCCCCTCCAGGCCGAGCTTCAGGGCGTTCAGCCCCCCGGGGGAGCCCCCCTCCAGGCTGAGCTGCAGGGCGTTCAGCCCCCCGGGGGAGCCCCCCTCCAGGCTGAGCTTCAGGGCGTTCAGCCCCCCGGGGGAGCCCCCCTCCGGGCTCTCAGCCACAGCCAGGTCCTCCTGTCGGTCCCCGCTGACCTCCAGGGGGGGGGACGGACACAGCTGCACCATGTTTAGCTGCACACTGGAGAGGGGGGGGGCACATGTTAGGAAGAGAATGTGGTCACACTTGGAAACGGTGAGCCGAGCCGAGCCGAGCCGTGCCACCGGACACCGGGCTCATTCTGGATGAATCCTGACAGCAGCACAAAGCTGCAGATTAAACAGGTGATGGTAGCGAAGCAGGAAATGAGGCAGGAAAGCAACAGCTACAGCTTTGACCCAGGATAACCCGGTTTAATCAGGCTCTAATCAAGACCTGATGTAGCCGATTAAAAGCCACAGAAACTTTGGAGCACCATGCTGTCCACAGACTGGACCAGAACAGGATCAGAACCTCACTCACAGCAGTAGAACCGGAATTTTGGCTCCATATTTGAATGATTAATCACCTTTAATCACCTTTACTCAGCTTTAATCACCTTTACTCAGCTTTACTCAGCTTTACTCACCTTTAATCACCTTTAATCACCTTTACTCAGCTTTAATCACCTTTACTCAGCTTTAATCACCTTTACTCAGCTTTAATCACCTTTACTCGGCTTTAATCACCTTTACTCAGCTTTACTCACCTTAAATCACCTTTAATCACCTTTACTCACCTTTAATCACATTTACTCAGCTTTAATGAGCTTTACTCACCTTTAATCACCTTTACTCAGCTTTAATCACCTTTACTCAGCTTTACTCACCTTAAATCACCTTTAATCACCTTTACTCACCTTTAATCACCTTTACTCAGCTTTAATGAGCTTTAATCACCTTTAATCAGCTTTAATCAGCTTTAATCACCTTTACTCAGCACCACACTGCAGTAGAACCAGAACCAGACCAGAACAGCTGGTCCACCTCGTAGCCTGTCGTTGAATCAGTCCCAGAACCGAACCGAACCGAACCGAGCGACCTCTCTCCCTCCAACCGGGATGTTTGAGTCGCAGAGCCACGCGGGCGTGTGCACGTGTCTTTATATACCCCCCCCCACCACAACATCCGGTGTTGCACCTCGCGAGAGCGCGCACAGTGTTAGAGAACTACCCGACATCTGAACTCTTTCTGGACTAGTCTGGTTTAAACTGATATAATCTTCTTTATGGGTTCATCAGAGGTGATAACTGATCTGAGGTCTGTAGTTTATGAACGTTTAGTCATCAATATCTGATTAGACTCTGTACCATTTCTTTGATAATTGGTCTAAATCTGTAAAGTTTATTGATTAATCTTTTAATATTTCTCAGGATGAAACTCCTTTGTGTTGTTTCTCTGTGAGTTTAAAGCATTCAGACACTAAAGAGTTCTTCTATGGTCAGATATGCTGATATAAAACCATCTGATCCATCACAGTCTGATCTGAAGTCCTTCTCTAGAAACACAGACACCATGTGGAGCATTATTCATATATTATATTACCTACCTGACCAGGTGAGTGTTAAATGTATGAAATTCACACTCAAACCAGCCCAAATACCAGCTGGTACCACTGACTGATCCTAAAGGAACTCAACAGGTGGACGCATTATTTAACAATACTGAGTTTTTACCTGCAGAGAAATGCATCTCCTAGTCTCAGGCTTATATTCATATTCTCATAAATTAATATTATACATTTTTGATTTCTGAGGGAAAGCCCATATTATATTATACACAGTGTTCTGTGCTGCACCGTGTGCAGAGTTGGAGGTTTCTTAATCACAGTGAGAGCACACGGTCCATAATACTGGGTGTAAAAATCCTGAGTACTGAGGATGTGTGTCTGGTGGTAACAAACATACATCCTCCAAATCTGCACCAGCTGGGATGAAGATACTTTATCCAGTTAGAAACATGCTGTAGATAGCTACATGCTGTAGATAGCAACACTCAAAGTGTTTTTAAATGAATTTGGCCAGTGTTATGACATAAGGTATGCTGGCTAACAGTCTATGTTTTGATGCTGAACATATTTGTATTTACTTATCTTCTTTGATCTGAGCCTGATAATAATGTTAAAATAAACTGCTGTAATAAAGCCTCTTCTATAGAGTGGATGTCAATCCAAAAACAAGTGTAGGGTTTACATTGGGTCTATAATAGAAGGATTACCAGAGGCCTGTACTACGAAGCGAGTTCATCATACCCGGGGTATCTTCATCATACCCGGGGTATCTTCATCATACCCGGGGTATCTTCATCATACCCGGGGTATCTTCATCATACCCGGGGTATCTTCATCATACCCAGGGTATCTTCATCATACCCGGGGTACCTTCATCATACCCGGGGTACCTTCATCATACCCAGGGTATCTTCATCATACCCAGGGTATCTTCATCATACCCGGGGTACCTTCATCATACCCGGGGTACCTTCATCATACCCAGGGTATCTTCATCATACCAAGGGTATCTTCATCATACCCAGGGTATCTTCATCATACCCAGGGTATCTTCATCATACCCAGGGTATCTTCATCATACCCAGGGTATCTTCATCATACCCAGGGTATCTTAATCATACCCAGGGTATCTTAATCATACCCAGGGTATCTTAATCATACCCAGGGTATCTTCATCATACCCAGGGTATCTTAATCATACCCAGGGTATCTTAATCATACCCAGGGTATCTTCATCATACCCGGGGTACCTTCATCATACCCAGGGTATCTTAATCATACCCAGGGTATCTTCATCATACCCAGGGTATCTTCATCATACCCAGGGTATCTTAATCATACCCGGGGTATCTTCATCATACCCAGGGTATCTTAATCATACCCGGGGTATCTTCATCATACCCAGGGTATCTTCATCATACCCAGGGTATCTTAATCATACCCGGGGTATCTTCATAATACCCAGGGTATCTTCATCATACCCGGGGTACCTTCATCACAGACAGACAGACAGACAGACAGACAGACAGACAGACATACAGGCAGGCAGACAGACAGACAGGCAGACAGACAGGCAGACACATATTACAAAGGAAGAGTAAACTATATTATACAAATAGGAAAAAGTTAAACACTTAATCAGACTAACAGTAACACAGTTGAAGCTGCCAAATGCAGGAAGGACAGCTGGTGAAAGAAAAACCTCCCGATGTGTGAATGTGTAAATTAACAGACTTATTAATTTAACGGAACACTCAGAAGTCGGATAAAGTCGTCTAGATATAAATATCTATAAGACATAGTGTGGATGGATGGGTTACACCTCATCATACACTTTATTATATAACTTATATACTACTATTGAAACCTTCTTTCAGCAGCGTCTCCGTCTCCTGCGGTGTGAAACAGATTAAAGAGCAAGTAAAAAAATAAATATAAAAACATAATTCAAAGCTGTTAACACCCACAGCATAAATCCAGCTGTCCTTCCTGCATCTGTCAGTTTAAACTGTGTTGTTTTCAGTCTGATTATGACTGTAACTTCTAACTAAACTTCTAACTACGATCCGCACACCGAGCTCTGATTGGTCAGTAGACGGTGCTTTTATACGAGTTGATCTCTTATCTGGAACGTAAACCTGCTCTGGAGCAGGTTAGCTGTTCAGCATCAGTTACCATGGTGATCTACCCCGGTAAGAAGGCATCAGTTACCATGGTGATCTACCCCGGTAAGAATGGACGGAAAACCCTGAAGGGTTAAAACCTGAAGTTACCTCGATAACGCCAAATCCTGCTTCGTAATACAGACCTCTGGTTTTATTTTCAATAAATAGAAGCCCAGCAGGAGTCTGCAGAACGAGATATACTGTATAAAGTCCATTTACCATTTACAGTCTTCAAAAACATGGAACAGGAAGTCAGTGTTTCTAAATATTTTATTCATCCATTAACTGTTTTAATGTGAGCTGTAAACACAAAGTGAAAAACAAGAACTAAAGGAACAAATAGAGGAAGTGAGCTAAAGACCACAGGACTTTATATCTGTCCCATAACGCTCCCTCACTGCTGACAGGAGCATCAAATCAACCTCTCAGTATCAAACAGCACTTCAAAAATATACTAATAAAATAGTTTTAGTTAGAATATATAAAAGCTCTATGTTTTTATATATATATGTGTGTTTCTACTGCTACACAGCACGTCATGTTTGAATGATCAGACCAACTGATACGACTCAGACGGAGGTTAAAGGGAGTTAAGGGAGAGTTCCCTTTAAGGCAATCAGCTGATAGTGTGCATCCTGCAGCTTTGACTGTGACTGTGTGGAAGCGTGCACTTTCCCTTGTGATAGATTAGACATCAGAGTATTCTGCTGGTCTGTGTATATACCCCCCCCCCCCCTCCTCTATGTTTACAGGGTGAATCACAAACACAGAACCAGACCTAGTGTATGTATGAGACCGCTCTCTCTCTCTACACAGTCTGCTGCTTTCAGAGCTCCTTCTTCCCGTCGCTCACTGAGCTGCTGGCAGCTTCTCCCTCGGCCGCGGAGCTGGAGCTGGAGCTGGAGGTGGAGGTGGAGGATGCCACCGCGGAGCCGGAGGTGGAGGACGCCACCGCGTCTTTGGGCTGGAAACCCAACGAGGCCGAGTTAATGCAGTAGCGTTTTCCTGTGGGTCTTGGTCCGTCTTCAAACAGGTGTCCCAGGTGAGCACCACACTGAAACACAATGAGAAAGAGTGAGTTGCACATGTTCGGCATCATCAACATGTCCATTTGTGTGTCGGTACTCGACACCTTTCAGGTATCAACTGAAATAACCCAGTACCAAGTATTACTGAAACTTCTCCAGTCATACGATACCTGTAATCCATCCTTTCTGGACCCAGATTTAGAAAAAAAATATTTGTGTGGTTCAGCCAATCACAGCAAGCGTTCTTGGATTTAATGTGTGATACCACAGCAGCTGTCACCATGGATGTATAAAGAGAACTGGATCCAGCGTTGGAGGCGGGGCTCCGTTCATTCCTATGAAAGTGTCTCAGTGGAGCATGAAGCCTAAACGGCTCGACTTCCATCTGATAAAGTACCCGGATCTTGGCGGATCTTGGGCACGTGGAACATGCGCAGTAGCGTCCGCTCGGTCACATGACTCGGTCACATGACTCGGTCACGGCGGTCCCGACGTCACGCCGTCGTCACGGCTTGGCGCTCCAGCCTCGGTCTGGGTCTCATTCACATGAACGGGGGAAGAGAAATAACTCTGGATTCAGCTATTATTGTGTTTAAATGATTTAAATAAGGACTATTAGAGTGTTCGTACTGGGGAGTTGATTCACCTCAAAATAAATGATCCTCTGAGTTACAGACGTCTCTTAAACAATGTAAGTCTATGGGGAAAAGTATTTTTGGGTCCAATGGCATCACGTGACGGACACAGAAGTTGTAGTACAGCCGTTTGGACACTACGGAAGTTAGGATCAACGACCGGCGCTCTTCCTGGGGGGGGGGTTGGCTGCGACCCACACAGCCGGGACTGTCTGCAGCACACGGCTCTGTATCAGTATCACTTTAAGGGTACTGGTACTGGTACTGGTACTGGCATCGTCATTTATTAAATGATACCCGGTCCTAGTCATCATCCAGGTTTTGTGTTTGCGTTCTACAGTCTGAGGATCTGATTGGCCGACCCGGTGCGCTGCTAGATGGCTGAGCAGGTTTTTGTCAGGTGAAATCTATGAGAGTGTTTCTGCAGGTAGAGCTGAGGTTGGTCTGAACACCGTCCTCCACCACAGCAGCAAACACACTGTGAACTATAATACCATGTAATAGAGGTCGACCGATTTATCGGTCGGCCGATTAATCGGGCCGATTATTTGACATTTTTTCATAATCGGCATCGGCCGATGCCTGAGCCTATTAAGCCGATTATCAAGCAGGCACATCTGCGGGCAGCCCAGTGTTGTTGTTGCTGTGGAACACGTGTGACTCCGCCCCTTGTGTGTCAATCAAATTGTCATTCTGCCGGGAGAAACCGGTAGGCTTAAATTCTTCTCTTTCAAAGCCCTATATATTTAATTGGTTAGATATGAAATGCTCCGACGTTATCAATTCTGTTTTTGGTAACGGAGAATTTCTCTCCGTAGGTGACGTTAGCTGTGTGCGGGGCGGAGCAGCTCTCACAGACACGCTGCTGCAGCGCAGACACACACACACACACACACACACACACACACACACACACACACACACACACACACACACACACACAGAGAGCTTCTGCTCTTAGTAACTATGGCGGAGAACCTAAACTTATAAAGCGTGATTACACTTTACTAGAGTTGATGCTGACAATGCTTGTCATAAGTGCAAGTTTGCGTGTGAGGGCGGAAACACGAGCAATTTGTCGAAACATTTAGCAAAAAGTTCACTTCCTCATTAAACGTGTCTACGGGTCCTACAGAGCATCTATGACGTCACTGGCCTGTTTGTAGTCTGCAGCAGATATGAGCAGCAGGCTGTTCAATAGGAGTGAACAAAGTTATTATTATGTTTTGATCACTTAGATTATGGCCATATAGCTTGTAACAGTGTCTGTCAACAAACATAAATAAAAAACATGCTTTAGGACAGTTTTGGAAAGGTGCTTAAAAGGTTTTGAGCCCTGCACTATTACTACTATTATCCATCATGCACAAAATAAAATATGCACTGCAGTGCAGACACAAAGTGCAAATTGGAGAGACAGACCGTAAGTGTTGTTCAATAAATGTTTACTTAAGTTAAGACATTTTGTGTATTATTTGTTATTATTAAGCTGTTATATTTTATCAGATGGAGGAAAAAAAGAAAACCAGCCAAACATATCGGCAAAAAAAAAAATCGGCATCATATATCGGCCATCGGCTGTCCTGATTCTGTAAAAAATCGGCATCGGCATCGGCCATAAAAAACCCATATCGGTCGACCTCTACCATGTAAGCCTCTCTGAAGAGCCTTGAAGACACACAAGAGAAGTGAAACATTTAGATCCATAACAGGGTTTCTGTTAGTATTATTGGATGTCATTAGTCTGTGAGATGCTGCAGGAGAGCTGCTGTGTGATGTGTGATGTGTTACTGTGTGATGTGTTACTGTGTGATGTGTGATGTGTGATGTGTGATGTGTGATGTGTGATGTGTTACTGTGTGATGTGTGATGTGTGATGTGTTACTGTGTGATGTGTGATGTGTGATGTGTTACTGTGTGATGTGTAATGTGTGATGTGGTGTCTGGGTGTGATGCTGCAGTGTTTCTACAGTACCTGGCTGCAGGTAGCCTCCACTCTGTGCATCCCATAGGAGAAGTCATCTGTCACAGTGATGGACTCGTCCTTCACAAGGTCAGAGAAGGACGGCCAGCCTGAACAGAGGACAGCATCGTGTTAGCACCCCGGTGGAGGGACATGCAGAGGACAGCACTGGGGGTCTGATGGTGGTTCAGATATTCATATAAACCACATATCATATTCATCTGATAACAGAGTTTAACCCTGAATAAGAAGAAAGTAGTTTGGCTGTATGTACGCAAAGATTTGAGGTCAATGATGAGCAAATATCAGCATAAATATAGATTACATTCAGACCCAGGTGGGTTCAACTTACCTGATCCGGAGTCAAATTTAGTGTTGGAGCTACAAAAGGAAACAAAAATGTCAATTAGAAAAACTTTTCATGGTTTAAAACACAGCTGTAAACACTGCCCTGTCTAACATTACTCTTTTATATCCTAGTGGAGTGTTACAGCTGAGCAGCTCGTACCTGAACAGCAGCGTCCCGCAGACCACACAGGTGTAGGTCCCCTCATCTTTATGATGTGTGAACCCTCCAGCGAAGGCACTGTGGAAAACAGCTGTTAGTTTATATTAAATGGCTTCAACATGATGAACAAAATGAGTATTTGTTATGTTTCCAACATGGTTCTGTCAGGGAGCAACAACACATATTTATATTCATGCTCAGTGTGATGGATCCTTCAGCTGACGGCAGGAGAGACGCTCCGTGCACCGCCAGCATCACGTCACTGAATTATGATTTTAATGTCTTTGACTGTGCAAAGCATGAGTCTTACAGGTAAAACAGGAGACTCAGGTAGGAGGTCATATAGGAGGGGGAAGGGGCGTCTGCTCATAAGGTGTTATTAAAGAGAATACATCAGGTATAATACTGAGCATTCATAAAAATATAGAAAAAGAACGAATCCCCCTGTGTGTGTGTGTGTGTGTGTGTGTTTGTGTGTCTCTTCACAGCCACCAGACTCCTTTGACAAAAACAGTGATTTCCCCTCTCAGAACAGGTGATCTGCTGGTCTAACGCTGCCTCCATCGGTTAGTTTGTTAGTGTTTTAGTTAAAGGAGTCTGGAGGTTCTTAAGAGAGATAACGGGCTGTCTGACAGCGAGGGGAAGCTGTAAAGATATTCTAAATATAGCGTTCACTTCAACTGATAGAGATTCTTTTAGGTGTCTAAAACATGTCTTGTTGCTGCCCCCCCGTCAACAGCAGGACATCGCTTTGCTCCAAACTCCATCTACTGTAGTAACACACTGACTATGGATCAGAACCTCATAGAACCCCACTGAGAAACACCTGGACTGTCCCTTTAAGGTAAAAGTTGTTCTGGTCAGGTTCTGGCGGTCCGTCCTACCTCTCGGTTCCTCTCTCCTGGGTAACGTGGTACTGAGTCGGTGTGAGGCGCTTCTTCAGCTCCTCCTGAGAGTAGCTCACTGGCCATGTCTTCTTAGTCCTACAGGCTCCTGAGGATGGGAGGGGGGGGGGGGGGACAACAGATATTAACTATGGAGGTCTTCTGATGGCAGCATTCCTAAAGTCCAGCGTCTCAACACCATGCTCACACACTAAACAGAAAGAAAAGCAGGTGGGAGCTCTGTGTAATAAATAAACAGTGTTTTCATTAGAACTTCTTTCTGTCTGAGGATGTTGGACATAAGAAGAAGAAGAAGAAGAAGAAGAGCTCTATATCTATGGATGAACTTTTATTAAACATGATGCTTCCCAGAGGTGATGTTCTGTGTAGCTCTCTCTCTCTCTCTCTCTCTCTCTCTCTCTCTCTCTCTCTCTCTCTCTGTGTGTACAGGTATTTCTCTGACAGGTAGATGTTGAGGTGATTCCTCAGCTCCAGTATGGATATCCAACACTCTGCTCTGACACTCTGAATCATCTCTGCTTCATCATGCAGACACTACTGTGCAGGAATAACTGAGGCTAAAACACACATCTAGTTTTCATCCAAAAAAACAAAAACACAAAAAGACTATCAGCAATAAAAAAGGTGTGAAATTAAAAACATCACCACAGCACTCTGTGCATGCAAGCTGCAGGGAAGCAAAGCGTGACACACTGGATTATTATTCTGTTATTCACTCTGTGGTTCAGCAGCAGGTGTGTAGAGCCACAAACTCAAAGGAGATATTGTATGAACCATTTTAAAAGGTTCTGACCGGCCGTTACACTAATGTCCGGATCTCAGAGCAGCACGTCAGGAGAGCTGGGTGGTGAAACACAAGAGTCCAACAGCAGTTTCAATGTGAATGTCTATGTTTGTGAGGCCTTAAGGATAAATAATAAGACATTAAACACTGAATACTCCACTGTGTTCCTGTAGTCTCAATATGTGGAACCTCTCATCTCTCAAATGAAGTCTGATAACACGCATACAGGCTCAAATATCAGCCGTGATTACAGACAACGGCACCATCTTTAGAGGGTTAGAGCTCGGTGAAACGGTGGTGCCAGTGTGCTAACCCGGTACAGACTTCTTCCTACACCAGGGACCTGGTCCCAGACCCAGACCCAGACTTATTGACTTATCTAGATCACATCTTGTCTGACTCCATGTTCCAGAAGTCGGACTGATTTATTGGCTTCAAGTGGCCACAAAATATGAAGAACTAATGTTGCTCTGTTACAGATTTATTGATGCATTTTTCACTTCTGTGCAGTATGAAGATCACCTGCTCTCCTTCACACTGAACATCAAGTCTGCATTGTTTGTGAAAGTTTGAATGCATTTATCATAAATGAAAGCAGAGTTGATGTTCATTATATTTGAGGAGTCTTGATCATTGATTTTCATGCTGTTACAGAAATGAATAAATCCCACAGACTCCTGGAACAGGAGATAAAACACATGGTTCACAAAATGTGCTGAAATATGCAAAACCACTGATACAGTATGCTGCTCCTCATATTGGGCATAACTAAATAAATATATGGATTTCATGTGTCATATTAAATGAAAAGCAGATCTTATTTAGCCTTTAACGGCTGACTGAATGGTTTTTCCACATTAACATCAAACCACCGTGCAGATGTGTGTTAAAGGTCTTAGAGCTGCAAACACTCAACACAAAGCACTGAGGTGAAGGAGAGCTTAGTCTTTTTTACTGAAAACATCTAACATCCATTCAACCTAATGATTGAAATAAGGCCTCCAACAAAAGAAGAAAAGAGTCCTCTGAGTTACACACGTCTCTTTCCCAACAGAAGTCTCTGTGAAAAGTCTTTTTGGGCCCGACGGCATCACGTGACGGACACTGAAGTTGTAATTCCACCGTTTTATTTGCTTCTAAGCCCGGCGCTCTTCCTCGGCCTCCTCTTTACCTCCTCATGAAAACACTGCTTTGTATTTAGTATCAGCAGCTCTCTGCTGCTCTCTGCTGGACAACACTGAAGTATAATATACTTAATACACTTCCACACTTTGTGATCTGGTTCTAATGTGGATGGAAACTTCCTGTCACAATGAAAAACAATTCATTCAGTTAGGAAACACCAGAGGATCAATAATTAGCTTCCAACATCTGTTTTCATTTAATTTTAACGCTAAATGCAGACTTTAAAAATCAAATACATATAACAATGTGTGCTGTATTTCACTTTGTCTTTTTATGATTTGCTTTTATTCTAAATCTATATGTATTTATAAAATAAGATGATGATTTTAGACTTTAAAATGAGGTAATATCTGATGAAAGAATGATTAAAGAAGCATTGAGTGCTATACTAACAGGACCTGGAGGGTTCTGATATTCACTATAATCACTTGTTAGTTAAGAAGAACTGTGGTCAGTTTCGGAGCTCTCTAAGAACATTTGATGGGCGTTCCCCGAGAGGGCCGATCAAATGTACGAACAGATCTAGAAGCAGCGGACGGACGTGGTAGTGAACACAGGTCGACCGGGACAGTAAAGACATGCGGACACACCAGCCGGGTGTTAAGGCTTTAGAGAGGCAGAGCACAGCAGGCACACAGAACCCGGTCAGTTGGACCTGAGGGAAGACTGCAGGACCGCAGAGCTACAGGCTGGCTCTTGGTTATTAGATGCAGCAGGTTGAAGCCCGACATGGCTGCTGGAGACAGAGAGAGGAACTCCACCCACCAGAAGAACCCAACAGCTCACAGCGGGGGGGCTACAACCAACGACTAGGCTGGATGAAGGGGAGCAGACAGAGGGAGAAACAACACAGGTCAACACAACAGAAAGACCAGATGTGGAATGACGGCGCTGATCAGGATCCATGTTGGATCCCCACTGCTAATGCACAGTCTGAAGGACGTCAGTCAATCAGAGGGACGTGGACATAGAAAGACATTAAGACCTTATCCTGCATGGATGACTAACTTATTATCCACATATCCAGAGTAGTTTAAGGCTTTTAAGATAAGTCAGCAAAAACAAAATACTCATTTAATTTCCCAAATTTGAAATGAAAGAAACTTTCAAATTCAACCAACGAATAATACCATCACAGATGTTCTTTATGCTGGAAACATTAATGGATTCCCCTCTGGTTATCTGTCCATGTTGGGCTTTCAACCTCAAGTTCGGTTTCAACCAAAATACATCAAATCATGTAAATAAGACCTGGAAATTCATTACGGCTCTAAACATCGAAGGTCTGCAGAAGCCCTGAGAGGGAGAATAGATTTAATTCTGCTGATCTATTTTCTAAGTCTGATCTAAACCGTTTTCTCTCTCGTGTTTCTGACTAAAGAACAGGTGAACAAAGGTTTTGCCAGGTGAAACCAACATTTTTTTCTCTACCTGTTTCACAGATGAAAACTTAGAAAGATTATCCTGGCAAAACCTTTTTTCACTTGTTCTTTAGTCAGAAACACAGGAGAGAAAACAGTTTAGAGCAGATTTAGAATATAGTCTGAATACAGCAGAGGACGCAGCAGCCCGATGTCTGCAGACATCAGGCTGATGTCTGCAGACATCAGGCTGATGTCTGCAGACATCAGCCCGATGTCTGCAGACATCAGGCTGATGTCTGCAGACATCAGGCTGATGTCTGCAGACATCGGGCTGATGTCTTGACTCCAAACGTGCACAGTACGAGCAGCTTTTTCTGCCCCGTCTGTGCTGAAACTGATGATCACAGTTAGCGATGGAGAAACAGCTCAACACAGATAATGAGGACAGTTAACATGTCTGAAAATAACACACATTATAACACAATGTCCACATTTTAGACAGTTTACACCTTTATCAGATTAAATCCGTACAGGACTTTAAACCCAACTTTAAAGCGTCTATGAGGAAACTTTCATTTTGTGTTGATTTTTGGACCTTCACTGTGCAGAATGATGCACGTGCACAGTGTGACAGTAGAAGGCCGTTCACATCGATCTGCTGCACTGTGCTCACCTTGAATATGAATATGTGGAGGTAGGGGGGGGGGGGGGGGTTAGTTCCTTCACACCAAACTGGGAAACCATCTCATTTAGGTTATTTAGTTCTTTTGTCCTCATTAAGGAAAACACTGGATCAGGTTCTGGAAGAAATGCAGTGCATGTAAACTGCATGTTTGGTCTCATGTGACACGTATTTTAAGGCCTTCCTGTTCAGAGATGCTGATTTATCCACAGACTGACCTGAGACCAGCTGCAGCTGTTTTAGTGGAAACACAGAGGGAGACGGACAGAGAGAGAGAGAGACACAGAGAGAGACGCAGCAGTCACACCAGGACGGACACGTTGACACCAAAGCTAACAGTTTACTCTACCTAGAAGAGCAGCAGGCAGCGCAGGGTGGAAGACTGAGCTGCTGCCTTGCCCAAGGGCACGATGCAGGGCCACGAAAAGCCCCCGTCTGAGGAGGACAGCCATGAGACACACAGTCACACTGAAGACAGAGAGAGAGAGAGAGAGAGACAGAGACAGAGACAGAGAGAAGCACAGCAGATGAATTATTGTGGAACCTCATCAGAGCTCTTTACTGACTGTATTAGATCATCCTGAGGAACATCTGAACATCTCTGATCATCCACATTTATCACTATTTCTATACAACACAGAGAGATTCATTAACAAGCATCTGTTCTATTTATGAATATGGATGATTTCAGTCCCTGTGCCGGTCTGGCCATCACCAGATGAAGGACGGACTATATTTAATCTCGCTGGATCAATTCATTTCTGCTGCATGAGGAAATATTCAGTGAAGTATTATCCCATAATACAGACACGTGTTCAGAGCCAAGAGGAAGATCTCGCTGGTTTGAGAGATGCTTCGTGATAATCGGCTCTACACAGACTGCCTTATATAGCAGAGGTTTCAGCAGTGTGTGACTAATATTAAGCTGTAATATAAACAGTATTCAACCACAGGATGTATCAGTACACAGCACTACGTCACACTGAGCCAACCTGA